>LT795061.1:112929-193876 GCA_900162835.1 Sporisorium reilianum f. sp. reilianum | reverse complement strand
CCCCCGCCGCGCCTGTTGCGGCCGATCCGCGTGCGCGTGCGGGCGCGCAGGCCAACAGCAGACCCAACCACGACTACTTTGACGACGTCACTGTCCCGCTCGCCGACGGCTGGTAGTGCTCTCGCCGTTCAATCCCGCACCCCTCTTTGACTGAACCCTTCTCGCTCGCTCGGCTTGCCCACACCATCTCGTTGTCTGCTACTCGTTTCACCGTCGAATTGACACACTCATTGTGACCCACATCCACACGCACACACCGAAGAAAGCAGCCGCAAGAGTAATGAGGTGGGTGTGTGTGTGTGAGATTGCATGCGAATGTACTGGTGAGACCGAACGACGCCGAAAAAAGACAGAGGCGTGACAACTACGACAGAGCCCGCCACTTCGTATCCCGCCTCGTGGACAGAAAGATATCCCCCGCATCGTCCGGCTTCCTCCACGCCGACTTGGACGCAGGGATCAAGTTGGTCACCAAGAAGCGTCTGCCTTCCCTCAGCTCGTCGCCCAGCTGCGCCACGTCCCACACAGTAAGCTTGACTGTTCGAGCGTGCGGGTTCTTCTTCGGCTTCGCGCCGCCGTTGCCTGCTTGCTGTGCTGCTGCCGCCGCTGCTGACGTCGCAGCCGTAGGAGGTGGTGGTGGCGGTGGCAGACGGGCATCCTTCAGCCTCACCACCCGGAACTCGCGCACCTTGCGAGGCGGACACAGCTCGTCCAGCTTGGCACCCATGCTCGAGCCCACCAGGCCGTCTTCGGACAGAATCGCACTTTTGGCGAGAGTGTGCAGCCAAGGAACGAGGATCGTATGTCCCGCTGCGACCACTTTTTCCTTCACCGCGGCTGCCGGGTTTTGCTGCGCCCTAAGCTGCTCGAACAGCTGGTTCGCCAGCGCTTCCAGTCGGCCGTTTGGATCGTCCGGGATCGTGGGCAGGAACGAGTCGCCCGTCAGATCGCTCAGCGCCTCGACGAGGTCGTACATCCGTCTGCTCTCGGCTTCCGCTTCGAGCTCGAGACGTTGGATGGCGTCTTCGCGTCGCTTGACCCACGCTTCGCGCTCCTCGGCCTCCTCCTGCTCGCCACGTGGCGCTCCAGAGTTGGATGCGGAGCGATCGACATCTACAAAGGCACGTGGGAAGACTTTGTCGATCACGACATCCATGAGCGAAATCAGCCCTCCTTCGGGAGTGAGACTGCGCGCACTCGCACAGAACGGCGTGGATGCAAACCCGAGCTTGGCGTCCCAGCGTGCTAGCGACACCGAGTTGGCGGCGAGGACGAGGCTCGACATGTGATACGCGACGAGCACCTCCTTGCCCTCGCCCTGCGCGTCGGTGGTCGCACCCGTGATCGCGAGCTTCTGCCCGATGCGAAGGCGTCCACGCTGGCAAGCACGCGTCAAGACGGCATCGATCTGCGCCTGGATGCGATACCATCCATCCGAAAGCTCCAAGATGGTGTTCTTCCGCGGCACGATCGCGCCCGACCGGTCCTGCACCTCGGTCTCCTCTTGAAAGATCTTGGACACCAGCAGCACCATCGGCCTCGATGCAGAAGAGTCGTGCTCCTGGATGCGCTTGATGCAAGAGCGCTGCGCCCGATGCACTTCACGCTCGTAGCGGTAGAGAAGCTGACGGATCACCTCGTTCCAGCTCCATCGCTCCGGTGCACTGCTGGGCTCGAAGCGGACCATTGCCGCCAATTTCCACAGGATGAGCGTCCAGTGGTTCTGAACCCACGCCTTTTCTACAGCCGAGCATCCTCTCGCTTGCAGCTCGTTCAGAGCCTGCTCGTGCATCAGCAACGTGCCGTCCGGGTCCTCGAAAGCGTAGTGGGCCGCTCGAGACGCGTCGTTCAGGATGACCAGCACCTCGTCAGGAACGCCTTTGGCGATCATCTGCATCGACGTGTAGTACTCTGGCCTTCCGACCTCTGCCAGCTTGCGGCGAGCGCCACTCGACTGCATCAGGAAGACAGTGGGTCCCTTTGAGGTGACGGTCTGCTTTGCTTGTGTGGGAGGAGGATACTGACGCATAGCTGACGCTGACGTCTGCCCCAAGACCAGGTTGGCGGTATCATCCGGTCTGCGCAGTGGGGAGACGGGATCCTGCTGATCCTCGGCGCGAGGACGTTTCCCGCCCTTGAACGGCGTGACGAACCTTGGCAGCGACCTCTTCCTGCCTGTGCTGTTGGCACCAAGCTCGGCTCTGGGCATCATGCCGAGGGAGACACGCTTGCTCGGCTGTGGCGTGGAGAAGCGCGAGCCGGAAGCAGCGGCGGGAGTGCGCATTGGACTTGCGATGCTCTGGTTGATGGAAAGCAGACGGCTGCGTGTTTGCTTTGGCGTCGCAAATGCAGGGAGGACTGGCGCCACTTGGGCTGCGAGGGCTGCTGGAACAGCAACGGCCTTGCCTTTCGCTTCGACCGAGCTCGATGCGCTTCCGTTGAGGACGCTGTCGCTCTGTCTCGGAATGATCTCCTGCATCGGTGCTCGGTTGGTGATCGACTGCGCGGGTCGACCGTTGCTGGAATGCTGTGCGATCTGAGAAGACGAAGCGGTGGCGCCCATACGCTTCTGCGGAGATGATTGAGAAGCCGGCAGAGGTGGCAGCAGGTCGGTGGATTCTTCCAGCTCCAGCATGAGCTTGCGTGCGGCTTGCAGCGCTTTTTCGCTGAGCTTGATGGGCTTTTTGTGTCCGGTCTTGAAACCGGCAAAGGCAGGGTCGAGGAAGGACGTCATTTGACTAGGTTGTGGCATTTCTGGCGGCTCGGCCGCTGCAAAGTCTTCTGCGTCTGGAGCGAACTCTGCCTCTGCCAGCGATTGAGCGCGCATCTGGTTGCTCGACCTCGTGGGTGATGCTGGCAGGCGATGATCCATGTCGCTGAGGCCAGGTTCCAAGGAAGGCAAGACGACGGTTCTGCGAGTGGGCGGGCTGAGTTCGATGTCGTCAAAGGCATCTGCCTCGATCCCATCAAACAAGTCGGCGTGGTCGAAATCGAGGTCGGCATCCATCTGGCTCGTGGCAAGATGCGGGAGCTTCGGGGCAGTGACGGCAGCATGTGGCGCTGTGAGGATGCTCTCCGAAAGTTGCGTCAGACCCGGACAGCTTGGCTCGGGTGAGAGTGATTCGACTAGAGCGATAGCAGCCACGTTCTCCGTGTCGGCTGATGGCCCCGACTTTGCATTGCCATTCGTCTGTGGATGTGCGTCCGCTATTGGGTCTGCAGTCGGGGACTTGACTTGCGCGTCCGATGTCGCGGGGGTGGGTGGCGATGGTGCATGCATACTTGCCTCTATGATTTGCCGAGTCGATAAAGCGAGAGCCGCCTCCTCTTGCGCTGTCGCCACAGCTGATGGCTCTGCCTGCTGCTGAGTGGCGGACTGGCTTTCGGAGGCCTGAGGAGCGGAAGCGGGCTCGGGTTGTTCTAGGTCCATGTTGGTCTCGAGCTGATGGGACTGATCTTGGACTGCACTGGCGTTGTGGTTCGAGTTGTCGATGAGCGCTTCCTCGCTGATTGTATGCAGCTCTTCGAGAATGGACTGTTGCGTAGCGGCGAGCTCGTCGTCGTCGTCCAATGAAACAGCGGTGGCTGTGGGAGGAGATCCGACGTTGGCGAGTCGTGTCATCTTTGCGAGCGGTGTTGGAGTGATGGATTCGATAGGATTTGGAGCTGATGATGAGAGTCGGATGGCAAGTCCGCCTCAAGAGAGAGAGACGAAAGAATCAAGTTTGCTGCGAAACGGCTCGAGCGTTGATCATTCTTCTGCTGCTTTGCTCTCTTGCTGAGGATTTCGGCGGATGTTGCTTCCACGTCAGAGGAAAGGCTTCAGAGCCCCTCTTTGCTGCTGACAAAAGTTCATCGGAGGGCTCCGACAAGGTCAGGTGAAGGCTCTCGAGTTGGTGGTGGTTGCCGTGGGTGCAGTCGAGTGTCAGTTGGCTCATCACCCTTTTGGCAAAAACCCACGCTGAGTCCGTGGGTGCTGCAGCTGCAACCAAGGAGTCCAACACCTGTTGCTTTCCGCTCCGCCTCGCCTCGCTTGGCGCGAAGACTTGCCTGCCAAAGCTCAAATTTGTCACCACGACACGCTTCGTCCGAAAAGCGTGGAAATGGCCTCCACACCGCGACAGCCAACAGCCATCTGCCGATTTTCAAGCAGATCTCATGACAATCGGGTGCGGATGCGAGGCGCTTTGCTGCGGAGACCGTCTTCGCATTTGGAACGGACGCGGCGCTTGGCTCGAGCATTTTTCGCCTCAAACTTTTAAGATTCAGGGTCAGCGGATGATGCTGCTGCTGCTGCTATGATGGCCAAGCGGCAGCACCATTCGCAATCAGAGACATTCGGTCCTGTCAGAATGAGGTGAATGCGCACATGGCTCTTGCGGACACTACGGTACGTCTGATTCTAGACTTGTCGTCTGACCTGAGTGTTCTAGGTACTCCGTTGACAGAATTGAAGGTGGATCCGCGTGCTAAGTGAGCGGATCTTGGCGGTCGCATAGAATCTCATCGTCTAAGCTTTGCCACCTCAAACATGTCGACGATCATCATAGTGCGGCCAAGTCGGGACTCGAGCCAGAGAGACACAGCCAGGAAACGGAGTTCCAAGCACAAGGGGGGTCGATCGGCACACGGCAGGACCCCAGATACATGAAACGTCGTCGCCACACGCACAATGCACGAGCGAAGCTGAGACGGTTCAGCATCCGCTACTGCAACTATCGATGGCGTTCTCGAGTAAGTTATGGCCACCCATGAAGCGAAGTGTCTAGACTGCAGCGAGCTGATTCTCTCGACTCCACAAGAAGCGGACGGCGCCGCAAACGAACGAGCGCTTGAATTTCTACCGTCTGCAGAGTCGGATCCCGTTGGCTGTCCTGGGCCGCAATGCTGTAATTGTACAGCTGATGTCTGGCTGCGCGCGCGGCTGCTGGCTGCTGGCTGCTGGCTGCTTGGTGTGTTGTTCTCGCCTAGTGCTGTGTGAATGATCTGCAATCGACCGAGACGCGCTTGCCTGTCAAAAATTGCACAGATCGAATTGGGCAGATGGCCTCGAAGAACAACACTTGGGCGAACGAGCACAGCCCATAATCGCGACCGCTGAGCCGTCGTTGATTGTGTGCAGTGTGCTGCTGCTGAAGCCCCTGTTTGGGATTGATTTATTTTTTGGTCCTATTTTTCGAAATTTGTGATGTGCTGCGTTGGTTCGTCCAAGTCGGCGCTCTGCACGAATTCGCTCACAGGCAAGCGAGCGAGCGAGGTTTCAGCTGGCTCGAGCCCCTTTTTTTCCAGCTGGCAGCGGTGCCAACTCACAACACACACACACACACGCCCGCGGCAGCGCGAACAACACAGCCCTCAGCTCAAGCACAGCGCAGATCGTCGGCTTGGCTTGGCTTGCTGCTCGATTCGGCCAAGCGCATTTTCCTTTAAACTCTCGTCGACATCCTCCATCCTTTCACCTTGCTCACCATCCACCCTTTCGTCCACCACCATCCTTCGCTGCCTTTCGCTGCTGCTCCTTGCATTCGTTGCGCTTTGCTTCTCACGCATCTTAGAGGCGTAGCTTGCTCTCGGCTCCATCTCTCTTTTCCTTTCCTTTCGTTCGTTCTTGCAAACCCGTTGCTGAGCATCGGCTGATTCGTATACAACTCGCTGCAATCATGGTAAGTCTCACGAATCATCTCTGCGGGGAAAAAAAAAACAGCCTACTGACTCTGCTTCTTACCTTTCACTCTTTCAACGCAACAGTGCGGCATTTTCGCTTATATCAACCACTTGGTCGAGAAGGACCGCAAGCAGGTCGTCGACATCCTCGTCAACGGTCTCGCGCGTCTCGAGTACAGAGGCTACGACTCTGCCGGTATCGCAATCGACGGTGACTCTGAAAAGGACACGCTCGTGTTCAAGCAGGTCGGCAAGGTCGCCGCTCTCCGCAAGCACATCGATGAGTCGCCCATCGACCTCCACAAGATCTCCATCTCCCAGATGGGCATGGCCCACACCCGTTGGGCCACGCACGGTCAGCCAAGCCCCTTGAACTGCCACCCGCACCGATCCGACCCCACCAACGAATTCACCGTCGTCCACAATGGCATCATCACCAACTTCAGGGAGCTCAGGCTGGTCCTCGAGAAGCGCGGCTTCAAGTTCGAGAGCGACACCGACACCGAGTCGGTCGCCATTCTCTGCAAGTACCTCTACGACTCGACCCAGGGCCGCAAGCCCGACTTCACCTCGCTCATCAAGAGCGTCGTCAAGGAGCTCGAGGGTGCCTTCTCCTTTGTCTTCAAGTCGGTCCACTACCCCGGCGAGGTCGTCGTCGCTCGACGTGGTTCGCCCCTTCTCATCGGTGTCAAGACCGAGAAGAAGCTCAAGGTCGACTTTGTCGATGTCGAGCTCGGCGGCGCCGTCGAGGAGTCTGGTTTCGGCGACGCCGGTCTGCTCGCTCCTCCTGGCAACGACCCTTCGGGCCCAGGCTCGCTTTCGGTGCCCAACGCCAACAACAAGCTCCTCCGCTCCCAGTCGCGTGCTTTCCTCTCCGAGGACGGCCTCCCCCAGCCCATCGAATACTTCATCGCTTCCGACGCTGCCGCCGTCGTCGAGCACACCAAGCGTGTGCTCTACCTCGAGGACGACGACGTTGCCCACATCTCCGAGGGCGAGCTCCACATCCACCGTCTCCGCAGGAACGACGGCCTCAGCTCCATGCGCTCCATCGAGACGCTCGAGATGGAGCTCGCCGAGATCATGAAGGGCTCCTTCGACCACTTTATGCAGAAGGAGATCTACGAGCAGCCCGAGTCGGTCGTCAACACCATGCGTGGCCGTGTCGACTTTGACAAGCGCCAGGTCAAGCTCGGCGGTCTCACCGCCTTCCTCAACACCATCCGCCGTTGCCGCAGAATCGTCATGACCGCCTGCGGTACCTCGTACCACTCGTGCTTGGCCACCCGTGCCATCTTTGAAGAGTTGACCGAGATCCCCGTCTCCGTCGAGCTTGCCTCGGACTTCCTCGACCGCAAGACGCCCATCTTCCGTGACGACGTCTGCGTCTTTGTCTCGCAGTCCGGTGAGACGGCCGACACCATCCTTGCGCTCCGATACTGCCTCGAGCGCGGTGCCCTCTGCCTTGGTGTCGTCAACACCGTCGGCTCCACAATGTCCCGAGAGACCCACTGCGGCATCCACATCAACGCCGGCCCCGAGATTGGTGTCGCCTCCACCAAGGCCTACACATCCCAATACATTGCCCTCATCATGATGGCTGTGCAGCTCTGCGAGGACCGCATCTCGATGACCGAGCGAAGGAACGCCATCATTGACGGCCTCCACGCCCTGCCCGACCAGATCAAGGCCATCCTTGCCCAGGACAAGGCGCTCCAGTCGCTCGCCCACAACACGCTCGCCAAGGAGCGCTCCCTGCTCATCATGGGCCGCGGCTACCAGCACGCCACCTGTCTCGAGGGTGCGCTCAAGATCAAGGAGGTCTGCTACATGCACTCGGAAGGCATCCTTGCCGGTGAGCTCAAGCACGGTCCTCTGGCCCTCATTGACGAGTCGATGCCCGTCATCCTCATCATGACCAAGGACTCGCTCTACCCCAAGGTGCAGACCGCGCTCATGCAGGTCACCGCACGCAAGGGTCAGCCCATCATCATCTGCAACGACGACGACCAGGACATCAAGGAGGGCATGAAGACCATCCGTGTGCCACGCACCATCGACTGTCTCCAGGGTCTCTTGACCGTCATTCCTCTGCAGCTGCTCTCGTACCACCTTGCCACCGCCGCCGGCGTCGATGTCGACTTCCCCCGCAACCTCGCCAAGTCGGTCACGGTTGAGTAAAGTCTTGTTGTTTTCTTTGTTAATGTCTCGAACACGCCATTCTGTACAAATCCACGAACGCTCAGTCACTCAATACGATGCAAGCCAAACCAGAACCAGAGCTCGAACACGCCTTTTGCGACCACGTGCGAGACGCGCGCGCATGAGCTTGATCAACGACTTCTGCTGCTGCTGGAGAATCGGCAAGGAGACGGGAAAGAGATGTCAAGTGGATTGAAAATGCGTTTGATTGATTGATTGATTGATTGAGCAGGCGAGATGATTGATGGACACGTGTTGAGGGATGGAATGCGTAGCGCGTCGCTTTCTCAAGCCAACAGGCCCAGCCAGAGGGAAGGATTTTCGACGAGCTGCTTCCACCTGTTGACGAGTCTAGCCAGATCGGCGCCCTCGACCACCCGATGATCGCCTGTAAACGAGACCGACATGATGAGCCTCCTGACGATCTTGTCTGGATCCGAGACGCCCAGCGACGGCACCTCGGACGCGAAACGCGGCAAGATCCTGCTCCTGCCGAGCGCACCGATGGCCAGCTGCCCCGTGGGAGGCAGCAGCGGATGCGTATACGTGCCCCCGCCCACGGCGCCTACGTTGCTGAGCGTGATCGTGCCCGTCGAGCGCAGATCCGCCGGCGACAAGCCTTTCGCCGACCCGGCAACGGTCTGCAGCCGCGTGATGCTCGCAGACACATCGAAGACCGACTTGGACTGCACGTCGGTGATGCACGGCGTGAGGAGTCCGACTTTGCTCGTGAGTGCGATCGAGATGTCGTGCGACGAGCGACGCACGAGCTTGTGCTCGCCGTTGAGCGTCGAGCGGAACATGGGGTGGTCGTGAAGGGCTAGGCTCATCGCTTTCACCAGCAGGGGCAGCAGGGTGAGTTTGGTGAACGATGCATCGTCCGCTGCGTTGGTGTAGCGGTCCGGGATGGATTGGGAGAGCTGAACGCGCACTTTGTCCAGGTCGGTTACGTCTATTTCGTCCGAGTAGGCAAAGTGCGGGGTGGAGAGGGTGGCGGTCATGGCTTTGAACATGGCTCGTTGGACTGGGGTTAGGTCGATGATTTCGGTTGTGCCTGGGGCAGCGGCAGCAGAAGCAGACGCAGAAGCGGAGGTGGACGTGGCAGATGATCTGGAGGCGGAGGATGAGGAGGAGGAGGAGCCGTTCTCGATGTGCTTGAGGACGTCTTCCTTTGTGATCCGTCCGTCGCGACCTGTGCCGCGTACTTGGGCCAGATCGACGTTGTGCTCTCTCGATACTCTTCGGACTGCGGGTGTTGCCAGTACGTCTTTGGCGTTTTGCCCGCCGTTGGAGTGCTTCTGTTCAGCCGAGACAAAGCCTTCCATGTCGACGGCGTTGAACTCGGAGTCCTTGGATACACCCGTGATCTCGATCGGCTCCTCGGGCTGCTCCACAGCCTCGCCCGTACCCTCGGACTCCATCTCAATCTCGCACAACGGCTGCCCGACTTTGGCCACATCCCCCTCCTTGTGCATCAACCGCTTGATCTTGCCCGCATACCGCGACGTGATTTCGACGCTTGCTTTATCGGACTGCACCTCGCAAATGGGGTCAAACTCCTGCACCACCGCACCGGGCGCAACGAACCACTTGATGATCTCGCACTCTGTGATGCCCTCGCCCACGTCGGCAAGCAGGTAAGGCTTGATCTCGGTTGCCGCGAGCTTGGGTGGGGTGGTCGCAAAGCTTCGTAGTGCTGTGGTCGAGCTGCTGCTGCCAAAGACGATGATGGGGTTGGTTGCGGAGGAGGAGGAGGAGGGTTGCTGGACATAGGTGCGCTTGAAGAGGTTTGCTCTGGGAGCAGTGTGGGTGGTGGATGCCAGCCTGAGGCTGCGACGCAGCACTGTTCTTGTGAGCATTGTCGTTTTCGATGATGGTGGTCGCTACGAAAGGCGGTGTGATAAGTGAGAGAGGGAGGGACTAAGTATCGTGACCAAAGCTTATGAGCAGGACACGCCTTTGGAGCAAAAAGTGTGGGGACCCCCGGTCACGCTGTCAAAATGCAGCACAAAAATCGTTTCGGTTTAAACGGCCTTGTCTCGATGTAATCACCCGACGAGTTCGGCATGCAAAAATCGGCCGTCGAGGAAAACGTCACACAGGCTGGCGAATAGAGCGGGCATTTTGGGACTCTCCACTGTAACACCGCCGTCCTTCGGGCGAGTGTCAGCCTGTCTGCATTGTCAGGCCGTCAGTCCACTGTATCGTCAAGCATCATCTACGATAGCGAACGGTCTGTCTCCCTTTCGAGTATCAGTGGCATGCTAACTTTTGCGACCTTTGAAGAAAGCCGCGGTCTGTTGAATCATCCCACCAAACCGTTCCGCGACCGTGACTTGGTTCCGAATCCATCCGGGGAGACGCTGTCGGATCTCGGGACGTGCGTATCGACGATCGAGCAGGATGAGCGCCGCATAGTCGTTCTGGTGGCGTACTGCTCGACCGATGGATTGGTTGACTGCCTTCATGCAGAGGTTGGTATATAGCTCGTGGCCCTGATAAGGAGAAAAGTTCAAGACGTCAATACTCGTCACCCAAAATACGAATGCAGGAGAGGCAAACACTTACCGGATCGATTGCTGCCTTGTTTGTCGAAGAGCTGGTCCCATTCGACTCGCTCTTGACGCCGAGTTCGCGCACATACTTCATGCGCTCGGCCAGCTCGGGACTGTGCATGTTGGCAAACGGCATGCCGACCATCACAACGCCTCTCGCGAGATCATCCGAAAAGTTGATACCCTCGGACAGCTTGGCTCCAACTACCGCAAACATGATCGCCCCTCCTCCGCCCGCCGCACCCGTCTTCGCATCCTTCGCTCGAATAGCGGCCGTGTACTCGCCAAGCACCTTGTCCACCTCCATTGTCGTCTTTGGCTCGGTGAAGATCTTCTTCTTGCTCCCCAACCTCTGCAGCACCCCGCCCGACGCGGCATCTTTCCACCTCGCCATCACTTTATCCAGAAACGCGTACGAGGGGACAAACACCACCAGGCCCGCGGGTATAATGTTGCACAGATTCGCGAGCGTGCGCCCGAGTTCGTCGACCAGCTCCAGGTTGTCGCGCGAGTCGAACTTGAATTCGAAGGGGAGGCCTTTCGGGCTTGCCGATAAGACGGAGACCATCAGGTTGGAGGGCGGGATGACGTGCCCACAGGAAAAGGTGACGAGTCGATCCGGTGGGACGAAGGGCAGCAGCTGTTGACGGAAATCCGACATGGGCTCCATGGTTCCTCCGGCCAGGATCACGGAGCGCGCTTCGTCGACGAGCGATTTGAAGACGTGCGAAGGATTGAGCAGCTGATATTTGGCCCGTACGACGATCTCGCCAGTGGAAGTGTTCGTAGTGCTGCTGAGCACCACTCGACCGTCTTCTGAGCGGTTTGCGAGCGAGAGGATGAACGACTCGATGGCGTGCATGCTCGAGATGGCGCTTTGGCTCGTTGGGGGCGTTGCATCCGCACTGCCATTTTTGGTCATAACTTTGGACGACGATCTGCCCTTGCCTCCGTTCGGAGTGTTGGCTGTCGCTTGCTCTGTTGCCTTCTTGTTGTGCTTGTCTGCGTACCCACTGACCTTTCTTGCGATCTGCGTCTCCTTGAGCCACGTCTCGAGCGTCACTATATTGATCTGGTCCAGATTGCCCGCCAAGCCCCGGACCAGGTCTGCCGCTGACATGACCATCTCGCTATTGGCTTTGCCCTTGGCAGCTTGGTTCGAAAAGTAGGTCGACATGCTGGACAGCAGCTTGCGCACTTTGCGCAGGTTCTGTTCGTTGGAACCTTTGAGTCTCGGCGCAAATTTTTCGAGATAGGTGTCAATCTGCTTGGATGCCTGTGCAATCTGCCGCGAGTCGACTGTCACCGAGTGGGTCGAGAGGATCGTGTCGATGAGATTGTGCGCTTCGTCGATCAGCACGATGCATCCTTCGAGGCTGATGCCGAGCGCGTTACGCGCGTCCTTTTGGAGCAGCAAGTTGTACGGAAGTGTCACGAGCTCGGCTTGCTTTGCGCTGCTGCGTGCAGCGAAGTAGGGACACGTCTTGGTCTGCTTGCCGAGTTGGACGAGGTCTTCAATATCGCCCACTTCGGCCATGGCGGCGTCGCGGAACTCGAGCACCTGAGCACGTCCCACCTGATCGAACGGCGGCAAGGACGGACACTTCGTCTTGCCCTTTTTCGCCTTCATGAGCTCGAGACATCGTTCGTTCATGGCCTCGGACCCTCTGCTCCTTCCGATTCGCTGCACTTCTTCGTTGATGCACATCTGTTTGCGACTTCCAAGTCCTATCGTGCGGACCGGCAGCTTTTCGAAATCGAGAATGTCGACTTGACCAAACAAGGTCTTCTTGAGCTCGGCGACAAACTGCGAGAGCTGCGAATGGGTTCGACTGGCATAGATGACGCGAGGCAGCGTCTCGGGTTCATCTTCGTCCTCGGTACCGCGACTGTGCGCTTGTTCATACTGCTGCATGAGTGCGCGAACTGCAGGTGAGAGGTTCGAGTCGAGGTCAGCCGACTTTTCGGACAGGGCTGATTTGGAGTAAGTGGCCATTTGGAGCGCTCGTGCGCCCTTGGCGCCTTCGTCTTCGTCGATGAGGAGATCGTCATCCGAGCCTTGATCGCCATCGTTGTTGGCGGAGCTGCGGTGCCGTTTGGCTGCCCTCGCTTCGGCGTCGAGCAAGCCATCACGATGACTTCGCTTGAGTGCCGCTTGCTTTGCACGAGCAGTAGCGATGCGGTCTTTGAGGTCGAGCTCGTACGCTTGATGCTCTTTCCTCTTTCGTTCCAGTTCGTGCTGGATGACCCAGTCGGGTTCTTGCTGCGAGGTTGCGCCCTGGCTCGCTCGGGTACGGTCTGCGGTGATGGCGCCGCTGCAGTTGGCCTTGATATGCCTCTCTGCATTTTGCCGGAGCCACGTAAAAGCCGCACAGATGAGGGATAGCGATTTGCCCGTTCCCGTTGGGCTCTCGAACAGTCCCACTTTGCCGTCCTCGATGGTAGAAAACACCTGGCGCATCAGATCGAGCTGTATCGAGTAGGCTTGCGGATACGGAAACTGAAATTCGCGCGAAGCGAGCTCGGCATCGTCGGTGGTTCCAGGAGTGGGCAGTTTGAGGGCGTTGTCACTATCGATCATGGCGGCATTGTAGGGGGTGACACTGCGAAAAGACACAGCGTCCGTATCTGAGGCAGATGATGGTCGAGAGAGTAGTGTCAGACGAGCCAAGTGTTGTTCTCTTTTCAGGTGTTGGTTTTTTAAGCGCATTTTAGGGATTCGCGTTTTCTTCTGATTTTTGCTTTTCTCAAAATGCGACGACGCGTAAAGTGGGTAGAAAGGCAGCTACTTGCTTGTGCCCACTGTCACCGGACTCTGAGAGATCTAGAAAGGTGCTCGTCAGAAGGCACAACCGAATTGTGACCATGAAAGCGTTGAATTTACCAAAGTACAGCGGAGCGAGAAGAGTCTATCCAAAACGGGAATACAGAACGTGGGCGGATGAATGCGACCAGCGAGCCTGAGGCATGAAAGAGGCTGCGTTGCGTCGGAAGGTGCAGGCGGCTTGGAGGGGAGGAACGGAGAGATATAAAGAGCGTAGCCGGGCGTGCGGGTTGGCATGAAGCGGAGGAATGAAGAGCGTCCATTGTGAATCAGGGGAGGCAAGCAAACAGGAGGGGTCAGAGCCACCTCGTCGAGGCCGCGCCAATCAGCCCTTGTGCGTCTTGAAGGCAACGAGACCGGCAAGAGCAATGCCGTAACCGAGGAACTGGAGGCCAGAGACGGTGTCGCCGAGGAGGAGCATGGAGCCGAGGATGAGAAGGATGTCCTTGATGACACCGGCGAGGGTCAAGGTCAAGGAGCTGGCAGCGCCGATGAGGAAGACGGCAGCAATGTTGAGACCAAAGGCGACACCGGCGTTGGTGAAGAGCACAAAGGGGCCCAGGTTGGAGATCTGGAAGAAGGGGACGAGGCCCTCGGTGAAGGGGAGCACCAGAGCGTTGATGGCAGCGCAGACAGGAGCAAAGTAGTAGAGCGAGACCAGAGGGTCCATCTTGAGGCCCTGCAGAAGCACCTGGATCATGACGAGACGCGACGACTCGAAGCCGATGGCGAGCACCTGGCAGATGAAGCCGGACATGGCAAAGTCACCCTGTCCGTAGGAGGCGAGCGCGACACCGAACGAGATGCAGCTGACGATCATGGTGAGGGTGCCCGAGAGCTGCTTGAGGCCGAACGCAAACGAGATGAGCAGAACGGCGACGGGAGTGAAAGCCTTGAGCATCTGGATGAAGCTGACGCCGAGAGTGAGGTACGCCATGTTGCTGAAGATGAGCGAGCACGAAAAGAGAGCGCCGATGGGGAGGATGTTCTTGATCCATCGGTCGTTGGTCATCTCGACGTTGGCAAGACCGTCGAGGAGGTGGGTGTACCTCGCCAGGAGACGGGTGCCGACGGTAGCGAAAGCCATGTGGAAGGTGGTGAGGAAGACGGGGAAGGGGAAGTTGAGCTGGTTGGGGTCGAGAACGAATCTGTAGCGGCAAAAGCGAAAGAGAAGGGTGGTCAGCCTTGGTTCTGGTGGCACGAGGACGGCGCTGCTCGGACTACTCACTTGTTGTAGACGATAACGCTACTCGAGAGGGCGATCCAGAGGACGATGATGACGGCAGGGTGGATCTTGTTCTTGTCGGGCTTGGCGCCGCCGCCGGGGAGGATGCCGTTGGTGGGCTGTGCGCCCATACCGCTGTGACCGGGGGTGCCTACGGAAGGAGTGCGGTGGCCAGTGATGGGGTCGTGGGCGGCCTTCTCGTCGACCGAGAAGCTCTGCATGGGGAGCGAGGTGTGATCCTTGGACATTTTGAGCGTTGCGAGCAGCCAAGTGCGAGATGCGAGATGTTTGATGGGAGTGACCAGAAGGCGGACGATGATGTCGTTGTTGATGGAGGTGGTGGTGGTGGTGGTGGTGGCGGAAGAAGCACGCTCGACAAAGAACGAGGCGATGATGGCTCGAAATGACGCTGACACGTCCGTAGCACATTGGCCATTGCAGCGTACAGCGAACAAGTGTGCAGACCAGTGCGAAACACGGGCACAAGGCAATCAAGAGTCCGCTCCCGAACGCACACACACACACGCTTGCAACACCCCTGCAAAAACGTGACAAAAAAAGGAACAGATAAAGAAAAAAAAAAAAGAAAAAGAAAAACAAATCCCTTGGACAAAGCGCTGCTGTCACCTTTTTTTCTCTCTCTTTTTTTTTCCGGAGCAGTTGGAAATTTGGCGCAGGTCGATTTTAGCCTCGGAGTCGAGGGCAAGGCACGAAAAAAAAAATACACGCTCGAGCTGTGACCGAAGCGCGACAAAGGGAGAAGAACGACGTGAATTCCCGCAGAGACTGGACTTGCTTGCGTGTGCATGTGCACAATAACAAATCGATCTTTGGAACGATCACGATAATGAAATTTGACTCGTCTAAAGGCTGTGTCTTTTTTTTTCTTTCCAAAAGTTCGATTTGCTCGATTTGCTTGCACTGAAACCTCGCCCACGCCAACGCTTTGAGTGCCTTGCCACTGCTCACTCTCTCTCTCTCTCTCCTGCCCGATCTGGCTCGTCGCCAGTGTGCGCGCCTTGCACCGCTTGTCCGGGGTCGGTTGCAGATCGCTGCTCAGCTGATTGTCGGATCTCCACAGCTGTGCGTTGGTGAACCGAGGGCGTTCACCATCCAGAGGCAATGTAACCCTCCTGCCCGGCACATCGGACCCAAAAGAGGATGGACGACTACATTGTGGTTGAGTGGTCGCGGGGAATCAAGGGGCGGTGCAACTGTCGAGAGGAAAGGAAAGGGAGTCAACATCTGCACCTTGTTTTGGAAAGGCGCACAGCAAAGAAAGCAACGCTTACCCCAACCACCAGCCTTGAAGGCAAATCAGTTGCACCCGTTGTGCTTTGTGTGTGTGTGTGCGTGTGTGTGTGTGTGCATGTGTGTGTGTGTGCATGTGTGTGTGTGTGGACATGGTGAGGTGGTGAGGTGGTGGCAAGACGACATGATTGGATCCTGAGAGGGTCAAGATATATATACATGCTATGTGCCTGTCGCCTTGCTCGAAGAGCTGTCCAAACCGAACTCAGCCTCAAGCAAGCTGTCTTGTGACCCACGTCACCCATGACTCAGCAGACAGCAGACCTGGCGATAAGCAATGGCTTTTCAGGCAGCAAGCCATGTTCTTGGCCTGCCTAGCCAAGCAGAGGTGAAAGTGTTCAGGAGACCGAACCGGGCGGAGGCGTCAGTCACATTTCCCTAGAGTCCAACACCTGTTGCTTGTTGCTTTCCGCCTCACCTCGCCTCACTTCACGCGAAGACTTGCCTGCCAAAGCTCAAATTAGTCACACGCTCAGGGCACGCCTCTCTCGAAAAAGCGGGAAAATTGCCTGCATGGAATGCAAACGAAAGGGGCACGAAGCGCAGTCCAGTTTATTGCCTCTCGACGTTCAACCCGATGGCCAAGGATGAGCGCAGCATGACGGCGTCTACAGGCACACGCCCATCGATGGGCCAAGCATCGGACGACCAATGGCTGTTTTCGAAGACCGACCTGGCGCTGACTCCGTCGGTGCTGCAAGCGGGGTTGGATGCGAGCGAAGAGAAGCAACGACGCTTCAAGGCGGTGACGGCGATCTACCGGATTGGCGAGTACATGCGACTGGCACAGCATGTGATGAACACGGCGGCGATCTATCTGCATCGCTTCTACATGCGCAAGGCACTCGAGCACGGCGCCGGCGCAAACAAGGCTGGCCACGCGCACTACGAGATCGCAGCTACATGCGTGTTTCTGGCATGCAAGGTGGAAGAGTCGCACAAGAAGCTTCCCAGCGTCATTGACGCAGCCATGGCATCCTTTGACAGAAGCCCAGCCGGCAATCAAAGGTGGGCGGAGCGCACATTCCGAGCGGACCCGTCTGGCAAGGTAAGCAGCCGACATGTTGGGCCATGGAATCGACGAGAAGCCTCAACAGCGCAGGATTGCTGACACACACTCTGTCTTGGCTCCAACGGACTGAACAGGAGTTCGCGCGATGGAGAGACATCATTCTTGTCTCGGAAGAGACGGTGCTCGAGACACTTTGCTTTGATTTGATCGTCGAGCACCCGCACGAGATTCTGGTCAAAGCGTGCAGTCGATTGAACGTGGATGCACCTCTTGTGCGCCTCGCATGGACTATCCTCAACGACAGGTAAGAATCAGAAGAGGGACACCTCGGTGGATTAGGAGCTGCGACCGTGTGCTGACAAGCTTTCTCCGCAACGACATTCGTTGGACCACAGCTTGAGGGATGCGATCTGCGTCATGTTCGAGGCGCCGGTGTTGGCCGCAGGAGCCTTTTACCGAGCGTGTCAAACGTCGCAGGTGGATCCGGGGCAGTTTGTGGGAACGTGGCGCAACAAGGATGGAGAGGAGAGCCACTGGGCATGGGTGGAAATCTTTGACGTGGACGAGGCAGAGGCTGCGGAAGCTGCAGAAGCGATCGAGAAGGACGTGTATGACTTTCACGAGCAGCACGGACACTGAACAACGACAGCATCCAGCTCATGTCGAGCTGAGCTTGCGAGAGCAAATCGGGCGGACGGGCATCGAGATCCACGGGTCGATGGCGACTGGGCCAAAACGGTGGTCTACGCGCGTGGCTGCATTCGACAACTCAAAGATGGCAATGGCGGGCTGCTCGGCTGGGTGTCGATCAGCAAACTCAAGTAGAGAGAGGCGCGACGCCTAGACTCGTGGCCAATGCACGTGCAGCTCAAAGGTGGGGCTCCCACGGTGTAAGGAGGAAAGCGTCTGGAAGCAGCGCTGTGCAGGACGTTCTGTATCCGTTGACAAAGAACCCCAGTGGAACTCACAATGTTCAGACAGGGTGCTCTATCCCTTGATGATTTCAGACGACTGCCATCGGTCTGCGATGTCGGCAGGGACGGGGGGTGCCACCGACTCGGATAATAGAACGGAGCGGGAAAGGATTGGGTTCCCGCAGCGGACCGTTCAGATACAGAACGAGGTGCGAATAAGTTGATGGTGCCAGCGCTTGGATTTCCAACCGTCGGAGCGGATGCACAGCGCCGATCCTCGCCGGCAACGTGCACGAGCACACACTACAGTACCGAGGCGCGGCTCGCCAGTGTCTGATCTATTTTTCCTTTGCGCAGGGAGGCCAGAATGCCGAGCGGTGATGTGCCTCGTCTGACCACAGACATCCGAGCTGCATATTGAATGCTGCCCGAGGAGCGCTCTTACCCGCGAAGAAGCTTTCAGACTGCACGCTGGTCAAGATGGGCAGGATTTTCAGAATTTTGGTGGAAATTCGTTCGTGTGTGTGTGTGTTTCTCTTAGATGCAGCAGCTTGTTGAGCCACTTCAGACCGAGGAAGAAGGGTCTCTGGGCTGGAGCCGCAAAATCGCCCCTTGGTCTCAAAAAGGGTTTTGTTGTTGGTTGTGAAAGGCGGGCGCAGCCAGCCACTGGCTTGCTCGCTGCTGCTCCTGCAGGCTCACACAATGGCATGAATCACTCCACCTGGTCCCGCGCGAGTCGTTGGTGTCGACCACCATCATCCGCGTCCATCGACTCCCCCTTTGCCACTGCAAGTCGCAACGAAACGCTCGCCGTCGCACGTACACGCTTCACGATCGAACGCAGCGAATTCGGCTCTGCATCTGGCCTCGCCACGAGAGGGCTACACATCACGCCGAGGTGCCCCTGCGAGATAAGCGCCCTCCTTGTCCGCTCTGTCCCATCGCGTCCGACGTTGATCTCAACACCGATAGATCCAAGCTAAAGCACAGCACTCGCTCACTCTCCATCTCGAAAAGCTCTACGCCTCTCTTCTAGCCAACAGAGCGTACCTGCTATCTCCAGCCGCCCAGATCCTTGTATCACTGCTTTCATCGATCATGTTGCTGCGAAGCTGAACGTCCAAGCTGGCCCCACCTTCCGACTGTTCCGCCAGCCTCTGTTGTTTTGACGAGAGCTCTCAGCACTTCGCACCGCCAAAGACGCACCCATCGAGCAGCAAAATGTCGTTCATCTCGTCGATATTCTACCGAGCTGCTGTCAGCGAGGAGTCCAGGCGCGCTCCCATTGGCAAAGTCAACCGCGCACGCCGACCAGGCCCTCGAGCTGATCATCTCGGTCCGCAAGCATCCAAGGATGCTGCCGATGCAGAACACGGTACTGACATCTTTGACAGCAGCGCAAATCCCACCGACGCCGACAGCTTCCAAGCCAAGGTCCAGGTGATCGAAGACATCATTGCAGAGGACAATCTGTACAAAGTGCTAGGCATCAAGAGGAACGCCAAGAACGAAGACATCCGCCGTGCCTTCTTGAATAGAAGTCGCTCTTGCCATCCGGACAAATTCCCCGACTATCCCAACTCGACCATCGCCTTTCAAAAGCTCGCCTTTGCATACGAGACCCTATCCAAGCCGGCATCTCGCCAAGCATACGACTTTTCTCCTCATACGCACTCCATGTTCAACGGCAAGTCGCCCCATGACGCGTTCGACGACGAATTTGGCGAAGCCTTCGCCGACGCCACGCTTCAAGATGTCCTCTTCACCGTCTACGTCGAATTCTTCGAAGGCGATTTCACGTCGGTCAAGGCGCTGCTCAAGGTGCTCGCCGACAGCGGTCTCGGGACCTACAGCGACGCCAACATCAGCAGCATCGAGGCCAAGTTCAGAGCGCTTTCGCGCCTCATGCGCGCCACACGAAGATATTCGCGTGTGCTCCTCAACGAAATGTCCCGCCTCTACGAGATTCAGCAGGATCTGCGAGGTCTCTCGTACTTTGACATTCCCGGGCGTCTCCGGTTGACGCTGCAACTCGCGCGCGTCACGCTCAGCATCCCGCTCGCCATCGACCAGGCCATGCAGAATCCCGAAGATTACGACCGCAAGGAGTTCGGCCAGTGGTTCGAGGACATGCGTGCGCAATCGTCCGACTATAGCTCGAGCGAAGACGACGACAACAGTCGAGCAGAACACAACTTTGGTCTGCAGAACGAGGCCGACGTCGATGCGCCAGGATCCGACGAGCATGCACGTCTGCGTTACGTGCGAGCCCGCGACGCACGCATTGCGCGCCGGGCTGCCGAACGCCGCGATCCGGGGTCCGACCATGGCCCAGGCGGCGACCAGGAGGCGGCTGCACTGCCCGAAGAAGAGATCAAAGAGCTGCACGGTGGCTTCCTCGGACCCACCACTACGGCCCTCTTCACGGGCATGGTCAATCTACTCGAAGCAGGCGAGGGATGGATGGGTGGCAAGCCGGCAGAGACGCTGTCGCATTAGCCTTTACCCACTGGCTGCCTTCCCGAGCCGGATTCGTCATGATCCCACTCTATCTCCTGCCTTTCCGTCGTATCCCACTTCTCTTTCCCGAGCATTGCATTTCCCCTTTCCCCTTTCACGTTTCCGCATCGCAACTCCCCGCATCGCTTTCGCCAGAGATCTCTCTTGCATTTGTACCGGTATACCCGCTTGTTCTCTGTAACGTCGTTTCACCATCTGGTCTCAGCCTTGAGCCAAAGTGATTCCGCTTGTAATGACGCCTCGACGTGTTGGAGCGAGAGACCGCCAGCCGCCTTGGAAGGGCTCTGTGAAACATAAAGCCACGCGTGGAGCGCGTCTTTTCCGGGTTCCGAACGCAAAGAATTGCCTCCACCTTTTCCTCGTGGGTCTAGGCTAGGTCATTCGTGACACTTTGGCCTTCGATCTCGAAGTTGCTCTCTCCCTTCCACTACCATTCCGCCAATCCAAGCTCGTCGTTGCAACAGTCGAAGCTCTGCCACGGCAGACCATGCTGTGTGGCATGACAACGCTACCGCACCCAAGCTCAGGTTCAGCAGCAAGCTAGCCCAGGTCAGCTGGGACGACCTCAACCTGCCTCCGTCTGTGCGGTCAGCATCGGAGATCGCACGACATGATGCTCAACCCGCTCGCCACACGTCAGCAGCTATCGGTCACTCCGACCATGGCAGACGGCCTCTCCTTGCACCTCGAGCTGGAGCTGCGTGCGCTCGGCTGCCAGATGATTCAACAGGTCGGCGTGCTTCTGCAGCTGCCTCAGCGCACCATGGCTGCCGCACAGGTCTTTTATCAACGGTTCTGGTACAGCGCGTCCATGTGTGACTTTTCGGCCGACGAGATCGCCATGGGCACACTGCTGCTTTCCACCAAGCTCCAAGAGACGCAGATCAGCCTGCGACATTTGGTCAACGCCTACCACTATGTCGACTTTCATGTCAACAAGCGCCCGCGCTCTTCCTCCTACACTCCTCTCGCCTACGACGCATCCGAACTGATCAGCATCCGCGATGCTCTAGTGGTTTCAGAGATGCAAGTGCTCAAGCGACTTGGGTTCCAGGTGCACGTGACGCTGCCGTATGCTCTGCTGGTCAACTACTTGCAAGTGCTCGGCCTCACCGATCCCGAGCTCAAAGTGACGGTCCAGCCGCATAACCACTGGCATCCAGATGCGACACCACCACAGGTTGATGACAGGTCGTCTGAACGAGTGTCAGTAGCTCAGTGTGCGTGGTCGTTCCTCAACGATGCGTAAGTAGCCGCACACGGTAGTACAGCTGGTGGCAGATGTCGAGCAACGACTGATCACTCTGTGCTCCCTTTTTGCGCCCATGCACAGTCTCCAAACGCCTGTGCTGTGCATTTTTGGCCCTCACATTGTCGCCTGCGCAGCTGTTGTGCTTGCAACCCAGATGTGTGAGCCCGTCGTGCGATTGCCTCTGGAGCCTGTACCTTGGTGGGTGCTCTTTGACGCATCCGAGCCCGAGATCAAGATCGCCGCCACGCATCTTCTCTGGCGCTACCACCATGTGTCGTCTGTCGAGCATCCGGCCCAATTGCTGGATCGACACGAGCTTCAAAAGTACATCGCGGCTCTTCCGCAGAGCCAACAGTTCCATGCGTAGCGCTTGCTTGTTCACAAGAGCCAACAGTCGTGCCGGAGCAATCCAATTTGTATGAGAGAGACTGTCATTGACTGAATGCTGCTGCAGTTGGATGTGTTTAGAGGTGATTCTGTTGCATTTGATCGAGTTGGAGGCATCGAAAGCCAGACAAAGCGATGAACGGGAATGAATGGTTGACGCCTCCTTGCTGCTTTGCCGTTTCACGCGATCGCCGACGTAATCGTAGCTCTTGACCTTGTCAAGGGGCGCCAAGCCGAGCGGGCGAAGCACTTTACTCGTCCGAAGAAGCCTCAGCATCAGCGGACGAGCTCTGCTCCTTGGCCTGGGCCTTGGCCTGAGCCTTGGCCTGAGCCTTCTCCTGCTTGGCGGTGTGTGCAGCGGCGACGACCTTCTTGGGATCCGAAACAGGGTTGCCATCCTTGGCAGCAGCCACACCGTGCTTGAACGTGGTGTCATCGGCGGGCAGCGAGGGCTCGCGCTTGACCTTGGACTGCTTGTCGTAGGCATGCTCGTCGGGGATCTTCTTCGAGTCGAGGTGCTTGTCACCCTCGGGAGCATCGTGGCGCAGGTCGGGACGCTTGACCTCTACGAAGCCTTCGGGGTGCTCGATGCTGCCGTCGGGCAACTCGACGGGCTCCTTGGGAGCTTCAGGCTCCTCCTCGTCCTCCTCCTGCTCGGGCTCGTCGTGTTTCGCGCCGTGGTGGTCGTCCTTCTTTGCACCGGGAGCGGTCAGGTAGACGAAGAGGCCACCGAATGTGAGAACCGAAGCGATAGCCCAGGGCGCATCCGACTTGGAAGCGACGGGACCAGGCGGGTTGGTTGCGTATCTGCGAACCGAAAGACGGGCGAGCGTAGGGCCAGCTGCAGAGCGAGCCAATGGCCTGGCGGATCGAGAAATGGATCGAGCGATCATGATGTTGATGTTGTTGTTCGGAGATGATGATGACTTGGTCGTAAGGATGGATGGAGGTGAGGCGGACTTGATTCAGAGTATGGATGCGCAGACAAGGGCGATCGCAGACCCAAATCGCCTGGCCTGGACCGTGAGCCCGATGCTTCTCAGCTCTTTCTTGCGTCGTGTGGCCATCGTCATTCCGCTCTGCTTCTGCGTCTCTCTCTCCAATTTTCCAAAAACGGCATGTCGAAAATCACTAGAAATGACGCCTGAAGCGCTCTCGGTTTCTACCGGTTCTTCTCAAATTTCATGAGACGCGTCGACGAGCCTCCACCTTCGTCCCGAACAGCGATCGCAACCATTCGATCAATCTCCTTACCAACGGTTGCTCTGGATCCAATCTCTGTAGCGTCTGAGCAGCACTTCACTCCCGATGCACCCAAGGTTTGCTCTGTGTTCCGATGTCGTCAAATCGGTGGTGTGTACTTCGGGAGCTGTGTCTGAGGAAAGAGCACCTCGGAGAAAGAAGATCTACAAAAGCGAGGTGCGATATTACGACACGGCAGATCGTGATGCGATTTTATTCCGCTGTTAAGTCCTAATTCTCTTCGTCACTCGATTTTCTTCTCTCTCGCACGTGTCAATTTTGCGGAGCGGAACGGACAGCTGTGCACCTCTTGCCAGCTTCTTCTCAAGCCCTTGTTCGCAGCTCGAAGCGTGAGGAAAATGACAATACCCCTCGTCGTTTCAAGAAGCCACCGCAAACACTCAGACTGATCCGAACACTGGTGCGAGAGAGTGAATCTGGAATCACAGGCGGGTGAGAATGGAAGAAAGAGAGAGAGGGAGAGTCTCGTGTTGAAGGCAGGAGCATGACGGCTCAACACAAGACGCTTCGTCCCGGATCCGCGCATTGAAGGGGCAACGGAACCAGAAGGGTCGGTTGAGCCAAAGACCAAGAAGAAGAATTTCTTCTCAAAAGGGCATGGCTGGCAGGCAAGTGAGCCTCAGAGGAACGTGCGATGAATACAACATTGTTGAAAAAAGCATGTCCCATTTGAATTTTCAAGTTGAATCTCTTACCGCACTCCAGCCTGAACCTTTTCTGTTTGTATTCGTTGATTTTCTCTTCGAAAGTCACTGCGGGTCGCTTTGGGTCCAGTGGCCAGGCAGGGCGCTTTCTATTCGTTGGCGACTGATCGATCAGTTTTCGAGTCGCCAGGCACATGGACCGTCTCCCTCCCTCTCTCTGCGATTTTGAACCGGAATCGCGATTTTGAGCTGGCCTTTGCTCTTTCTTCTTGTGGCTCGACGGAGACGGGCGCGCAAACAGGTTGAACGAGCCAGCTGTGGGAGGCAGAAAGAAGTGCGATCGCAAGCCTTGGAATTCTTCGTCTCTCTGCGTCCGTGTGTTGTGCCTGCTCGCTGCCTCGTCGCTGGTTGCGCTCTGTCGTTCCCTCTTTCCTTTCCTTTCCACCTCTCCGTCGTCATCACCCTCATCCTATCCAATCCCCCCCCTTCGTCACCATCATGCCTGTCATTCAGCGCACCGCCGTGCGCGCTGCTAGCCGCTCCGCTCTCCGAGCCCGCCAGAATGCCGCCGCTCTCTCCACCGTCGCCCGCGCCGCTGTGAACGCTTCGTCCAGCGTCCGTGCTGCCGCCCCCAAGATCGCCGTCGCCGCCGTCAAGCCCGCCGTCCAGGGTAAGTTTCTTCTCTTCCTTGCATCGACACCACTCCGACGACGACCAAGCACATCGCACCAACACAGACAATCCAGGCAGCCATCATCGACAACCACTGTCTCGGCACTCCATGGTCATCAGTTGGGATAACAAAAGGAGATGCTATAATGGCCCAATGGCAAACAAGCGGAGAGCAATGGCCTGGATAGCTCTAGATTCGCTGCCAACCGAGACGGCCAGTTTTTTAATACCTTCGACATCATCGTTGTGCCTGCCCCGTCGTCGTCGGATTCTGCTCGCCAAACCAAAAGTCACCACTGGCTCCCAACACGTATACTGACCCTGGCCCTCTCTTCTGATTTTTTTTCCCCTTACAGCCCGCGGTCTCGCCACCGAGGCCTCGCCCAAGGGCCAGACCGGTGCCGTCAAGACCGTCATTGGTCCCGTCGTCGACGTTCAGTTCGACACTGAGCAGCTCCCCGCCATTCTCAACGCCCTCGAGGTCCAGGATGTCCAGGGCGGTGGTCGTCTCGTCCTCGAGGTCGCCCAGCACCTTGGTGAGAACACCATCCGTGCCATCGCCATGGAGGGTACCGAGGGTCTCGTCCGTGGCCAGAAGGTCGTCGACACTGGTCTCCCCATCCAGATCCCCGTCGGCCCCGGCACCCTTGGCCGTATCATGAACGTCATTGGTGAGCCCATGGACGAGCGTGGCCCCATCAAGGGCGCCAAGCTCGCCCCCATCCACGTCGAGCCCCCCGCGTTCGTCGACCAGTCCACCAAGGCCGAGGTGCTCGAGACCGGTATCAAGGTCGTCGACCTCCTCGCCCCTTACGCCCGTGGTGGTAAGATTGGTCTCTTCGGTGGTGCCGGTGTCGGAAAGACTGTGCTCATCCAGGAGCTCATCAACAACGTCGCCAAGGCCCACGGTGGTTACTCCGTCTTCACCGGTGTCGGTGAGCGTACCCGTGAGGGCAACGATCTGTACCACGAGATGATCGAGACCGGTGTCATCAACCTCGAGGGTGACTCCAAGGTCGCCCTCGTCTTCGGTCAGATGAACGAGCCCCCCGGAGCCCGTGCCCGTGTCGCCCTGACTGGTCTCACCATCGCCGAGTACTTCCGTGACGAGGAGGGCCAGGACGTGCTTCTCTTCATCGACAACATTTTCCGTTTCACCCAGGCCGGTTCCGAGACCTCGGCTCTTCTCGGTCGTATCCCCTCGGCCGTCGGTTACCAGCCCACCCTCGCCACCGACATGGGTGTCATGCAGGAGCGCATTACCACCACCAAGAAGGGTTCCATCACCTCGGTGCAGGCCGTTTACGTGCCCGCCGATGACTTGACCGACCCTGCCCCCGCCACCACCTTCGCCCACTTGGACGCCACCACTGTGTTGTCGCGTGGTATTGCCGAGCTCGGTATCTACCCCGCCGTCGACCCCCTCGACTCCAAGTCGCGTATGCTTGACCCCGCCATCGTCGGTCGTGAGCACTACGACATTGCCACCAGCACCCAGAAGCTTCTCCAGGACTACAAGTCGCTCCAGGACATCATCGCCATTCTGGGTATGGATGAGCTCTCCGAAGAGGACAAGCTCACCGTCGAGCGTGCCCGTAAGATCCAGCGTTTCATGAGCCAGCCTTTCGCTGTCGCCCAGGTCTTCACTGGTATCGAGGGTAAGCTCGTCTCGCTCAAGGACACCATCTCGGCCTGCAAGGAGATCCTCCGCGGTGACCACGATGCTCTCCCCGAGTCCGCCTTCTACATGTGCGGTGGTATCGACGATGTCAAGAAGAAGGCTGAGGAGATCGCCCGCAGCACCTAAGCGGCGAATCAATCCTTGCTCCCTCTCTCTCTTGCACACCTCGTCAGCCACGAGTCTTGACCCGGCACTAGAGCTCTCTGGTCATGGTCCCGGTGTCTTGTAAAAATCCTCATTCACCATAAATATAAATCAACGCTTGAAGTATCCAGGACGCACGTTTGTTTCCTTGTTTGCGTCGTCACCTTCCGGTCAGCATCGTCGTCGTAGCGCTCGACGATTCATCCAATCTCAAGATCGGTCAACTCGCAACACGCGATGGATCATGAAATGTTGGGTCGTGACCGTGCAGTTGTCGCTTGACAGTGCCTCTTCGCAGTCCATCAGGACACTTGGCAGATGAGGCTCAGGTTCCCTCGACGGCATTTCGCGGCACGACTTTCTCTCGCAGCGAGCTCAGGTTCCACACAGTTCAGGTGCGGCGCATCAAGCAAGGCGCAGTGAGAGCAAGAAGGCTTCTCGAAGGATGTCTCACGATTTGAAAATGTGAGCCACTGCATTGCGTGTGACGGATTGGGTCAGGCGTCAAAGCCCTTCTCCCATGAACCGCGTCAGTTGCCGCGCCGGTTCAACACCGATCAGCTCGCCGAGATCCTCTTGAGACATGTTGCAGAGATCCGAAACGTCCCGGACCTGGCTCATGATGTAGCGGAAGTTCTTGGTGTTTACACCAGGCAGAGCTCGAAGTAGATCTTGCGGGCCGAGGTTGAATGAATGCTCGCTCGAGGATTGCCAATCCGCGCGTCTGACCAGCTCGCTCGTAGTGCTTCCTTCTGCCTCGAGGACATCGTCTAGACCCACCAGAGCTACTTTGGCAGCATCCGGTTCGTCAAAATTCTGCTTGAGGTCAGCAAAGATGTCGGAAGTGGCATAGGGAGAGCTCGACCAGATGATGCGCAGCCTTGGAAAGGCCGAGGTGAGCAAGACGAGCTTGGCCTGTATGTCGAGTTCCGTACCAGCAGAGCGTCCCGTCGCCTTTCCATCGTTGACCGACTTGAGCGAGAAGGACTTGTCTTGATCGAACTCGATCAACAAGATCGGATGCTGGTAATGGACGCACATCAGCTCGCACTGCGTGTACAATCGGCCCGAGTTGAAACTCTGGATCAAATCGCTGAGACTTTTGCGTTCGACGCACATCGTTGGCGTCAGGACGTAATCGCCGACTTGCAAGGTGCAGGGTATGACTTGGATGTCGGCTGCATGCAGCATGGACGGCAGGCTTGATCGGAACTCGCGCATGTCGACAATGATACGAGGAGGCTCCGCCGTCGCTGACCGTTGTCCGCCTGCGACGCGGCTGCTGATGGTGCGTAGAAAGCGTTGGTCCGCGTCCTCGGCTATGGGTCGGCCATCGGCAGAGAGTGGCAAAGCCATCATCGACTTTTCTCGGATGAGTCTCTCGAACGACTCCTTCTCCCTTCGAAGCGCACTGAGGTATCTCTGCTCCTCGACGGAATCGGCGTAGATGAGGAAGTAGACTCGCACGCCAACCCCAGGATTGGTGCTTCGGTACACTTCGACACGACGGACGAATGCCGGATCGGGATCGTACATGATCACGAAGCGCGGGCGCAGTTCCTGGAGTACCTTGTCGTCTTGGTCGCCCCGATATGAACGGACCACGACCAAGTTCTCCATGCTGAGCAGTCCGAAGAAGGCGTCAAATTCGACCTCGTCGATGTCGTCGGAGATCTGCTCGGCATCGAGAGGAGCTTCGATGGTAGAGGAACCATTCTCGTTGCCGTTGGCTGCAGATGCAATGCTATAGCAGTCCGACAAAAGGTGGGAGCAGGGTCAGCGTCTTGCCCTTCCATCGAAAGTGTCCGATCTCCTTTCCACTTACAAGTCAGAAACCTGCGCTGCTTCGGTTTGGAAGTTGGCCTGCCCAGCTGCGTCCGTGGCGCTGCTGAACCTCCCGCCCGCGCTTTGCGCAGAAGATCCGCCACGTTGGCGCCGTCTCTTGTTGGCAGAGGACTGTTGACCACGCTGGAAGGCTGCTTTCCGCTTCAGGGCTTCGTTGATGGGTCCAGCCTGCGGTAGATTCCCCTGTGCTGCGTTGGGAGCTGTCCGTGTGTCGCCATTCGCCGTTCCGTCCTTTTGTTCGCCGTTCAGCTTGCCAAGACCCCCCTTCCAGAGGAAGTATGACCGCAGCAGCTGCTGCATCAGCTTTTTCCCGGGTTCCCCCGGAGGGCATTCATCCATCGAGGAAATGATCTGTCGAAGCTGCATGCTGGTCCTTTCGGAGCCGCACATGATCAAGATTGTGTTACCGGCTCCGGAGTCTGTGGGATGGCAAACAGGGGTCAGCGCTTCGAGGAGCAAGAGGAGGCGACAAACACCAACACGAGGCGATCTGACTTACCGGACGCAGCGATGTTAAAGTGGATCTCTTGCTCGACTTCATCCAAGACCTCTTGCAGAAGCTGCCACTTTGGGTTGGCTTCGAGCACGGGCTCGACTTCTGGCGGCACTGGCCCGTCGTGAGTTGGCCCGAGAGGAGCCCGGGTTCCTTCTGCTTGCCGCAGCGCTTCCTCGTCGTCAGCATAGCTGCGGTCTTCGGGCGGTGGGGGTTCTCGAGTGCGCGATTCGTCCCATATGTACACCCTCCGTTTCGCCTCGTGGAAGATGACATTAGCCGCATCCATGAAGAGCCAAGCCGATTGATTTTGACGGGTCGTGCCCTTGAAAGTGGTTGTGCTCGAGGCCAGGATCGTTTCGAGGTACGAGTTGAATGTGACGCAATCGTATGTAAGGAGATAGCTGGAGAAGGCAGGAGCAGAAGCGGTACACGTCAGTATCCTGTCGGACAGAGAGCCACGCCGGACAGAGAAGGCAACCTACTTGAGCAGGTTTCGCAGCGTCGTCAGATCGCCGACAAGCTGCTTCGTTTTGGCACTGACTCGATGCCAGATGGGATCGAGCTGTCTTCGAACGACGACGTCAAAAGCCCGGAAGATGGCATGCTCGATGGAAAAGTCGTCCGTCTCAACCTGTGGGGCAGGGCAGCGTCAGCATCAGAATCAGTATGAGTGTCAGCGTTCACAGGGAGAGTTCCTCTGCAAAAGACGAAAGGAGTTGGCTTACATTGGCATTGCCGCGCTTGAGCTCCGAGAGGGATGCATCAAGGCACTCGATGATCGCTGTTTGGATGTTACGCATGGATCGACTCAACGGCTGGTGAAGCTCGATCACGTCTGCTTTGCGTTGACCTAGGTCTTTGCTCGTCTGTTGATGGAAACGCGGCCAAAGCTCCACCTTTCTGATCCGAAGCTGGCTTAGCACTGTTTGGAGTGGACTTATCCCCATTGTGAAGTGCTCCGGGTTGTCAGAGAAAGCCTTGAGGAAGCCTTCCTTGTTCTCTTGGCGATAGATGCGTGCGATGAAGGCTTCGACCGAGGTCGGCGTCACTTTCTCGGCATGGAGAACAACGAGTCCAGTGATGAGTCCCGTCGGGATCCTCTTGCTGAGCATATCTACGACCAGAATGCGCGAAGTGACGCTCATGATGCCTCCGGACAGGTACATCTCGGATCTCTGCTTGGCGGGCATCTCGTGATGGATGGCTCGAAGCCCCGGTTTGTGGACCCCCAACGTCGTCAGCTCTTCTCCAATGCCGCTCTCTTCCTCGGACGTTGCGTTGACCAGCACGACCAGACTGTTGGGCGAGTCGTAGATGCGTAGAATTGTACTGACGATCCTGCGGAGGCCCAGGCCGCGTGCGATGATGACCAGAGCGTCCCCTTCATCCGGGCTGTCGTCTGGCCCGGGCACCAGCGAGTCGACGATTTGACAGTGAAACGGAAGCAGAGCAGCTCTCTGCAGGATGCCGCTGTGTGCTGACATCGTAGTCGAGGCGCTAAGGCCTTCTTGTCCAGGCTCGACGGTGCGGCAGGCAGCAGCAGTATGGTGGTGGTGGTCGTGCTGATGGTAGCTTGCGCAGCATCTGCTGCCGACTCAGCACGTCGGCTGAGTTTGAGGCTGCGTGTGGAGGCTCAGGGTCCACCTTGGCTGCCGAGATCCGGGAACACGAACGAAAATCGGCGTATGCCTTACTTGGCCTTGATGGCTTCTAGGAGCGGCTGAGTTAGCTCAGGTGGAACACCGTCTCGACGTGATCGCAGGCTGACAATGCGGGATCGGCCTGGTCACCAAGATGGAGGTGGTCCGAAGAGCTGGTAACTTAAATCATGTTCGCACAGCGATCACCGCTCACTCTTTGAAGAAAGCCATGCAAGGCCCGAAAAGCAGTGCAAAATGTGAAATGATTCCACCCGGACTGGAGGCCTCGAATCTACACGCTCAAGCTGACTCTTCACCCCTTCGATCATGAGATTCAGCTGAGAAAGACTTTTTTTTTTGGTTTAAAGTTGAGTTAGTTAGGGTCGAGAAAAGAAGTGATTGAGTAAAAAAANAAAAAAAAAAAAATCAACCCGGTCCGCCCTGTTTCCGTCGCTAGAGGATTCTATTGTGTCAGACAGGCCAGAAAGGGAGCTTTGCAGCGAGGTTCTCATCCCGAATCATATGTTTCTGTTTTCCCCTCCCTGAATTCGCTCAAATGTGGCAGAAATGTAAACATCGGACGAACAAAAATCGTTTCCGTCTACATTTCTTGTCACCAACCCATCAAAATTTCACGATTTCCTCGTCAAAATCCCGAATTTTTTTCAGGAAAAGGGTTTTCAGCCTACATTTCCAATTCCAGTCATCGTGAAGAAGTCGTTCAGATCCTTTTCGTTCGATTCGAAATCAAACTCGCGATGATTTTGGCAAGTGTAGACCGACCGACTCACGAGCAGTGACGTTTGTAGACACGAGACAGAGGTTTCATGAAATTGGTGGTCAAATGGTGACTGTGAATGGCTTGATCTCAAGTCTCTAGCAACGCAAAATCGTGGTTATTTTATCGACTTCCGACTAGTTAGGAGTTGGGCAAGTCAAATCATTTTTGGGGGCGTTGGTGCGAATCACTGTGAAAAAGACACCGAATCACGGTCTTGACGAGACTATTTCGCTGGGTCCGCCGCATTGGCAGATGCACGATGTCGAGAATGCGGGCTTCGCTCATTGTGTTGTGAAAGCCGAGCTGGGAGCGCTCGAACTCGCAACTTCTTGGCCGCGTGTCCGAGTCGACCGCTCGGGCCAGAGGTGTGCCATCATCCGATGCCGAGTTGGATCTGTACTCCTGACACGGCCGGGCCATCATGCCGGTACAGGCTGCACCGGTACGATGTTGCTACGAAGGCTCAGAGGTGCCTTCGCGACTGTACCATGTAACGTGTCGGGGGCCGACGAAAGTGGCGAAGCTAATACGCGACGCGCAGCCAGTGCGCGAGTCACAAGGGACGAGAGTGTCAATTTCGTCTTTGGCATGAGGACCCTGAAGCGAGGCGACGAGAAGATGGCCAGCCAAATCTTCTGGTGTTGGTCTTTCGTCGAGCTCAGCCCAAGCACCTCCACTCCAGATGGCTGACTCGTCCCCTGCAACGAGACCACCACCATCATCTCTTGACACCGCACCTGCGACAAGTCGAAACAAGACTAAACATCTGTCGACCTTTGCGGCACAATCTGCAAAGATGGGCAAGCTCAAGCTAGCGATGGTCGCGGCCATGTCTCTGACGAACGGCATCGGGAAGGACGGTGGACTGCCTTGGCGCCTGAAGGGGGAGATGGCCTACTTCTGCAACGTCACGAGCCAGGTGACAGAGGAGGATCAGCGGCAGGGAGCTCGAAATGCTGTCATCATGGGGAGAAAGACGTGGGCAAGCATCCCGGCCAAGTTCCGGCCTCTCGCGGATCGAGTCAACATTGTCATCAGCCGCACGTCGAGCGCCAAGGATCTGGGAATGTAAGTTCGATGCTGTGGCCACTGTCTTGCACCCGGAGCTGACGCGAGACGGATCGTACTTCGGCCGTTTGAACACCAACAGCGATCCAGACTCATCCAACGTTCAGGTCTTCTCATCGGTCGAGCAAGCACTGACATATCTGGCGGCTCCTCAGGCCAAGATCGGCAGAGTCTTTGTGATCGGAGGCGCTCAGCTATACACGGATCTCCTCAAGCTGGACTCGAGCGTAGCAAGGGTGGACAAGCTTCTGGTGACCCGTATCCTGGCACCTCGCTACGAGTGCGATGCATACTTTCCAGAGTTCCGAACGCAGGAGCAGTACAAATCCGAAGTGGAGCACGCCAAGCGAATCACGGCCGACGAGAAGGGAGAGGCAGAGCAGCTGCCAGATTTGCTCAAGCAGCAAGAGTGGACACAGGCATCGGCCGATTCGCTGCGACAATACCTGGGCAGCGCATGCCCAGCTGCGCTCAGCGACTCGGTGGAAATGGTGACAAGCGAAGGGCAGACGTGGTATCAGTATCAACTGTGGGAGAGGAGGGACTGAACGAATATCCGTTGCTCGTGATCATCTTGCCTTGCATGTGAATCAAGAATTCCTACAAGAGCGAACCGCGAAGTGACAGTGTGTGAAGTGGAGCCGATGCAGAAGAATGGAGCGATGATCGAGGCTGTGCAGAAGGAGGCAGGTGTGCGGGCAGAGACGTTTAGTTTGACGCGGGCTTGCGGCAGACGAAGAGCATCATGGGGGTGAAGAGCTTGGTGCGACCGCCGTCTACGAGGGCATCGGCGGCAGTGACGAGCGAGGCACCGACCGAGTGGGTGCCCTGGGGTACGAGGCGGAGGGTCTCGAGGACCTTGACTGCGGTCTGGGTGGTGGCACGACCGATCTTGGTCATGCGGGCCACGGTGAAGTAGTCCCAGATGGTCTGGCAGTCTTTCAAGCTTCCGGCAATTGGGTAGTACCAGGGGATGCTGTCACCACGGTCGGCAAGGTCCTCCTCGTGCTCGATCTCGAAGCCAACGGTCTTGAGCGCATTGCGGGCGTTCTGGATGGAGCGCATCTCGGGGATACCGTCGCCGATCTCGATGCCGTGGGCGATTCGCTTGTGCTCGGGGTTGGTGGCGTCCCAAGCGTCGGTCATGCACCACTCGTAGACACCGAACTGAGCGTGGCAAAACGGCCAAAAGGCACGTCAAGCGAGAAAGAAAGAGTTGAGGTCAGCACGCAGCGCGGGTCGAATGAAAAAGAGAGACGGCAGGCAAAGCGACTTACGATTCCACCGGGCTTGAGGACCTTCTTGATCTCGCCGTAGATGCCCTCGAAGTTGGGTGCGTGGCAGGTGGCCTCGATGGCGTAGACGGCGTCGAAGCTGTTCTCATCGAACTGCTCAGCGAGCTTCATGAAGTCGCCCTTGACGACTGTGACACGGCGGGGAAAAGGGAAAAGGGCGGAACGCGGCGGAGTCAGCATGGTGTTTGAGAGGAAACAAGAAGACGTTTTGGAGGCTGGATACCTACATTCAACTTGAGCAGAAAGGCCGGCCTTCTCAGTGTACTTGCGAGCGCGCTGGATCTGGTATTCGTTGTTGTTGAGACCGACAATGTTGACGTCGGCGAAACGAGCGATCTCACGGGCGGGGCCACCGACACCACAACCGACATCGAGGACGCGCATCTTGGGCTTGAGGCTCATCTGGTGGGCGAGGTAGTGCTCGTGACGAGCGATGGCCTGCATGAAGGCCTCACCGGGGTAGTAGCGAGCAAAGTGGAAGTTCTGACCCCAGCCGTACTCGTAGAGGTCGGTGGCACCGTCGTAGTAGCCGTTGACGACCGAGGTGTACTCGGAGAGGCGGTTTGCCATGTCGGTGGCGGAGTCATCCTTGGAGTCCTTCTGCCAGAACTTGGTGTAGTTGGCGATGCCTTCGTTGTTGCGGACGTTGGTAGCAGTGGGCGCCATTTCTGTTGCAGCACCAGCCGAAGCCGAAGCGGGGAGCAAAGAGGGTCAGCAAGGCGTGAAGAAAGGGCAAAGATGGGCTTGACTGTGGAAGCCGTACTCACTGGATGGATATGTAGTATGTACAAATGGAGCAAGTCAAAGAATGGAGCAGGTCAGATGGAGGGAAGAGGTGGTGAGAAGGATCATCAGCGGATCGCTTCAAGGATCGACAGAGACGCACGCACACACACGCACAAGTCGCGCTTTCCAGCCCCACGGTGCAACGCAGACAGAGATGCACACACGCCTGTGCGAAAATCATGAGATTTCTGAAAGCGCTTCTTCTCGGAAAGCGCGCGCTTCGGGCAACACAGCTTCTGCAGCAGCAGGGTTGCAGACAGGACGCGAAGAAATCCAACACGCTCTTGACGCTTGCAGCGACTCTCGAAAGCGGGTCCAATCGGTTTGCTGCGCGTGGTGCACCGCCAGCCGGTGAACGCACAAGGAATGAGCTGATTTTCTCTCGCCAAGTTTGCAAAGCTGACATGTCATGACTAAGCAATAAGCTTTTTTTTTTTTGGCGGCGTTCTCCTCCACTCTTCTTAGACCGAATGCACGGCCTGACCACCTGGACGCCCCTTGGTTCACATGAACATGCTGTGAATCATATCGTCGAGCACGAACAACTTATCGGTCACATTCCAACGACACAATGGCCTCTGCAAAGAAAACAAGAGCGCTGTTTGGCGGCGCCATCACGGTCGACTTGCCAACGGGCTTCATCGATGCAAGGTAAGGTTTGAGCTTGCTGAGCTGCGACGGCGACTATTAAACTGACGTCTGCTGAAACCGACTCTTACAGCGACTTTCGACAAGTTCCGGATAACCAAGAGGTGCTCGTACGCGACGACTCGGATGTCAGCCTGATTGTGGAAGTGTTGCAGCTCGCCACCGACGAAGGGGCAGACGAGAACCTGGACAAAGCCGTGCGGTAAGTCGGAGCGATGCTCTCTATATCGACCAGCCACACTAAAGACGACGACGCTAATCATGCGATCTTGCGCTGCGACAGATTCCACTTCTCCTCGCTTGCACATGACAACTCGGCGAGCAGCTCGAAGGTGCTCGAGACACGGACGCCATCACAAGAGGTGTCACCGCCAGCAACACCACCACCAGCACTGCTCACGGGGACTCAGCTAGTGAGGAAGTTCGGAAAAGCGTCCGAGCCGGAAGAGCCGGTCACGATTCGCGTCGCTCTCTGGAGGCTGCCTTGCAAGCAGATCGACCTGGTTCTCAGCGTCAACGAGCCTGGCAAAGCACCAGATACGCCGCAGTCCTCGCAAGCACAGGCCGCATTCGAGCTGGCGGCTGCATCACTGCAAATCCGTGATTGGAGCTTGTTTGCTTAGCATTTGAATCTCAGCGTTATCGCTCGCTGTCCTTGGTGTGTCTGTGACTGTCTGTCGGCAAGTGGTGTTGGTTCGCATGGTGCGCATGATGTGCAAAATAAGACTCGTGATAGACAAGCGACAGGGTCCGATGCCAAAATTGTGCTATGCTGAGTGATTACGTCGCGTGTCGGAACAACACCGGATTTCACGCACAGAGGGCGAGTTTGAGCTATGGCCATGCGCTTTGTTGCTTCGCCTCCACAACAAGGGCCATCCATCCATCCATCCATCCTGTCGGCAGCACCGATCTTTCGTCGCAACAGCAATCACGCTTTCAACCTCGGTCAATCGCTCGGTCAGCATGGATTCTCGCCTCGCAGTGCTCTCGTGATCTGGCTGCTCAAATTCATCGCAGAAATGCGCCGATCGCAACAGGGACTCTCACTCTTCTCGTGCTACAATTGACGCAGCGGCTCGACATCCTTTCGCTCGCAGTCGCAGCTACAAGTGCGTCAACATGTCGCAGTCGACGCCCACCGCTGTCACAAAACGCAAGGTGATGGGCCGCATGGATGCTGGTTCTTCGGATTCTCCCTCCAGCTCGGTCACACCCAACGCGCGTCCACGCATCGTGAGAGCACAGCATGGCTACTCATCGCCCTCGCTTTCCAACCAGGTGACTCCAACCGCTGCTCGACCCACGCCTGGTACGGGTCGTGCGCGCGTCGACATGTCTGCTTTTGCAAGTCCCTCTTCGACTGCATCCAGTCCCGCCATGTCTCCTTCCCTCTCTGCCAGACCCATGTCTGCTTCTTCCTCAACATCCACCACCATCACCGCCAGGCTCTCGGCCCAGTCTCCCACCGTGCGCTCAACGCCCACCTTCCATGCCAGGTCAGGCTCTACCGTAGGCGTCAGCACTTCTTCTTACAAGCTCGGCGAAGCCAGGATTGACGCCGCCATCGATCCCAATCTCGCTTCTCTGCGATCACCCAAGATTCGAGCACGCAATGGCAGTGTCGACTTTGGCACTCCTTCTCCTTCTGTTGCGTCGCCGAGCGTGAGGGCATCGGCGTCTTCACAGTTAGCGCCATCCGCCCCTCTCAGGTCACCACTTCCGCGTGCCGACCAGTCCCCGTTCCAGAAGCCGTCCACTCCCTCGACATCCACTCGACCGACTGCATCAATACCGCCTCGTGCTCATCTTTCGCCGCAGCGCAGCCAAGTGACGCTCGACCGGGCCGCTGCAACCACCAAAACTAGGGCCCCTTCACCTAACCCCTCAGCAGCATCCCAATCGTTCACTGCGACCACCTCTGCACACCAAACCAGCCCAGCAAAGCCGCGTCCGGTCACGCACAACTCCGAACCCATCCTTTCGGCCCGCCAAGCGTCGATACCGGTGCCTCTTCCCACCGCTGCTAAAGTTGCAGAACCGACGAGGGATCTCAATTCGAGCAACGCCTCCGCAGCTCTCTCTGACAACTCGGCGGTCTATGCAATCTCTCCAAGCGAGTCGCGAGGCTTGTCGAATGTAGGCGCTGCCACCCGCCTCGAGCCGGGCTCAGCAATGACAACAGGCCGAGCCGGTCTACGTCCCGCGCCCGCATTGCAGCGCGCCGCTTTGCCTCCTAGTTTCATGGACCTCGCCTCCGCAATCGCACCCTTGAGTCCGAGCGCAGAGCATCGCACTAGCTTTGGCTCCAGTGCACTTTCTGCGCTCTCCGCTGCTCAGCCTCTCTCGCCCTCATCAGAGACGCCACGCTCCCCGAGCGAGGTCGGCGAAGCCGAAGAGGCGCGCGTCCATCGCAAGCTACTCGACCTCGAGATCACCAACAAATCTCTTCTGGCCATCAACTCGGCTCTCGAAGTCACCAAATTGAAGCAAGCCAAGGAGATCCGCGAACTCAAGAGGCGCCTCAGGGATGGCAGAGGTCTTCCCACGGCGGCAGCTCCTCGCGATTCTGCCGCAAGTACAGTATTCAGCGACGAGGATGATCTGTCCGACACCGATGATGACGATAATCTCTTGGTCAAGGAGGACCCCGAGCTCGAAGCTGCGCATCAGCGCTGCAAGGATCTTGTGGATCATATGGTCGATCAAGCACGCAAAGCCATTCTAGCAGAGTACGACGAGCCCGAGAACACCGGCGGCAAAGTCTTGCATCCAGCCGAGCTCGAAGAGATGCAGAGAGAGCTGGACGAGGAAGGCAACGACACCGAGGCCGACACCACTGTCGCTACAGACCTGTTGGACACCTCGATGACCTTTGACCGCTCCACCGGAGATATCAGCAAAGATGAGCAGCTTCCCTCGAGCTCCTCGCTCAAGTTTTCTCAGGAGAATCTCGTCGATGGCTCATCCGCATCTTCGTCATCGCTCGGCGCAACCAGTCTCGTTCAGGGCGTGAGCTTGGAAGCAAAAGCACCATCTCTCATGACTCTGCATCCAGATTCCGCATACGGCCGCAACCCGCCGCTGCATGGAGATGTTTCCATCGACTGATCCGACTCCTCTTCCGTCAGTATCACACTACCGACGCTCTTACGATACCATTTGTCGAATTTCCCCTGCAATGATACCCCTTTTCACACGTGCATGTCGTGATGTCCCCAAGCAGGTCTTCATCAAAGAAAGATCAGGAGGAGCAAACGGGACTGCACACACTCATCCCATCGACAACACAAACCAGACGACAGATTCGTGACGTGACGTGACATTTGAATGTTCCCTTTCTATGCTTGCGTGTCAGTTGCTGCTGACGGAACAGCAAGCAACTCATCCACCACAACGTCCAACAAGCTGTAGATGAGATGCTTGTTGAGCCGCTTGTTCTGCAAAGCAGCAAACACCCGTCTCGTCCCCTTTCGTGCGTTTTCGCGACCGACAAAGTTGGCGGCGAGCTCGGGAATGAGGCTGGCCAGCTTGCTGTTGGCGTTTTCTCGCAGTGCGTCCTTCTCGGCTCTCGTCCTCGGTGGCGTTGGTTCCTTGAGCACGCCGTTGGGCCAGAGATTCGCCTTGAAAGCGGTGATGTATCCTGCGATCGACGGAGGCGAAAGAGCGGCGGAGAAAGTCTCGCGGATCTTGCGTTCGACGGTGGATCCAAACAGCTGCTGCAGCAGGATGACAATGGCTTGGCGACGCAGCCAGTTGTTCTTCTCGTGCAGCTCGAACAGCTCGGTGAAGAGATCGCAGATGGGCTCGGTCCAGTAGGTTGTGCCTGCACCTGCAGCTTCGCGGAGCTCGGCAGGCGTGGCGTCCTTGTCCATGGCTTGCGAGACCATGTCGATATCGGCGATGCCCTGGACGAGCGTGGCGCCTGATTTGGTCTGCATCTGTGTCGACAGGCGTTGGACCACCACATCGAGCATCGAGGGTCCGATGCCGATCAGGTCGTCCAGACCTTCAGCAACGCCAGTCATGCCTTTGAAGAGCGTCTTGACCAGCCCGCCGCCAGGGAAAGCAGCGGACTGTTTGCCCGGCGTGGCTGGGGTCGAAGTGCCGAGCGGAGGGGAGGTGGCAGCGTCGTCAGAGGCGGATGGTTCTTCCCTCGGCAGTGTCGCGCTGGGCGTCTGCGAAAGAAAGACGCGAAGCTCCTCGCTCTCGCACGCCACTTTGAGCTTGACCAGCGCCTGCAAGTATCTTTCCAGCGCTGCCTTCCTAGCATCGACGAAAGGTGCATGGACAAGCCCGACCAGCCTCTTTCCCGGGAACTCTGACTCGAGCGCGCGCACTTCGGCATAGCGCTCCTTCAGCGCTTGATGCAGGGACCAAAATTCGGAATACCTCCTGCCAACGATCCAGCCGCGTGCTGTCGGCACAGATGCCTCCTGACTCTTGCCATGACCTCCAGTCTCGCTCTTCCCGTTTTCGACAATGCTGATCTCGATGAGATAGACGGCGTACTCCTTCCCCTCCTGGTCGACTGAAATCATCGTATCCTGGATCGCGACTTTCGTTCGACCAGGTATGAGTTGTGTTGCGGCCATCTGCTGCTCGAGCTGGTTGCGCTGCCATCGTATCTCGCGCGACTCTCTTCGGACAGCTTGAATTGACTGCGCCAACAGTCGCGTCTCGCTACTTCTTGCGCCCGTAAGCTCCGCTTTCCGAGCTAGCGCATCGAGGATGTCAGCTTGAGCTTCCAGCTTGTCTAGTTGCGCATCCATCTTGCGGATCTCGTGACGTAAATTGAAGCTCGGCACTCCAGCAAATGCATTGTTTGAAGGACTAGGATCAGCTTTGGCGCCGGTGTTGCTTCCACGAGGTGTGCGAGGTCGACCCGCAGTGTCTGAACCCTTGAGGATCTCGCTGCCTTTCTTGCTGTCGGGCGTTTGGTGCTGGTCATCCTGGTCGCTGCTGCGCCTCACTTTCGATCCTGACTCTGAACCGAGGGATGCGAACCCGGCCGCCCGCTTTCTCGTCTTGTCGTTGTCATCATCGATGATGGTCTGCAGAACGCTCTGCAGCTCGTTCATCTTCTCGACCTGGTGCAAGTCAGAGCTGTTGTCGCCACGACGCGCTTCCTCGTCCGGCCCGTCGTCGTCATCGTCCTGCTCATCAAAGAGAGGGTCCTCGCGGAACAGAGGCGTCCGTCCGTCCGGTCCTGCGTGCTGTGTTCGCCCGCCGATGAGAATGTCGAGATTGTCCGACTTTGCGCTTGCTTTGGATCTGCTGCCGGAGGGCGAGTCGCCGAAGAGATCGGAGTGCCTTCTCTCGGGACCCATGGGTCTGTCCGTACCGAAGAGGTCGGCATGCTCTAGATTTGGTTTGATCGATCGTGCCACTGGTCGTTGAAGGCCCTCGTTTGCTTCTGCGGAGGTGGAATTCGTGAATGGTTGTGGATCTGCCGTGAGCGAGCCAACGCTAGAGGCGAGACCAGCGGCGAGATGAGGGTTCGGGCGCAGATCCTGAGCAGCTTTGACAAAGAGATCGCTTTCGCGGAAACTTGGCCAGTCCTCCTCCTCCATTTCTTCGTAGATCTCCTTCTGAGCATGAAGGACGTCTTGTCGGACGCGCCACACTTGCAATGCGGTGATGTGAGCATCTTCGCTCACGCCGAGGAACTGCCTGGCGCTGTCGATGTATCGCCTCGACACCTTGACAGGAGACGCAGAGTAGTAGACATTGTCGAAGAGGCGAAGGTCCTCCTTCAGATTTTCGATAGCCGCTCGAGATGGCAGCGATGCATTTGCGGCGGCGTTGAGCTGCTCCTGTTCCGTTGACGGGTCCGCTTCAGCATCCTCCAGAGGATTCTTGAAGGATTCTACCAGGAGCCAGAACTGAACCAGGATGGATCTCTTGCGGCGGTCCATGAACTCCATGAAGAAGGAAAGGCTCGACGGATTGAGGAGTACGTCGTGCAGCTTGACGCGAGATGCGTTGGGGTCAGCGCCCGCTGAGGCTTTGGCAGAGACTGTGGGAAGGCCCTTGTCAGAACCCAGCTGCGAGATCTTCTGATCGGCGACGGCGTAGGCAGTCTCGAGTCGATGAAGGTAGGATTGCAGCTTTGCACGGGAAGCGTCGGAAGAATCGTCCGACAGACGCTCGAGGTTGGTCTTTGTTTTCCTGATCTGGACGGCGATGTCGTTCTTGGTTCTGCGGACTTCCAGCAGAGACGTCGCGTATCTGATGGATCGCAGAAATGCATCAAAGGACTTTTGGTCCGCCTTCTTGGTCTCGTGCGACCAGGGCAAGAGGTTCTTGGCATCAATGTCGACAAAGGGTACGCTGCGTGTTCGAGCGGCTTTGGGGCTGGAGAGCGTCTCCTGCTTGTCCAGAGCATCGCGTAGCTTGCCAACGAGGATTTGTTCGTGAATGACGGCGCCAGCCTTTTGCTCGAGAAGATGATTCCAAAAGTCGGGATCGCTGATGGATTCGATGACTGCAAAGAGGATCGTGCAGCTGAGCAGCTCGCGGACGATGATGTGCACCGATGCGCTCTCGCTTTCTGGATATGGCATCAACGCGCGAAGCAGACGGGCGCAGACGGAACGCAGAAAAGCTTGCTCTGCTGGTTTGGTGTTGGGGCTACTCATGTCGCCCACCGCAGGATGAAGGCGCCCTCCCTCGAATTTGCGAGCGAGAAAGAGATCGGTCTGGTCGCTCTCGAAGCTAGCAAGCTGGGCCGCGTTTTCCGACGAGCCGCGAAAGTCGGCATCGGCGCGGCGGTAAGAATGGATATGTGCGGTGATCCTGGGAAGCAGCCTACGCACGACGAGATCAGCGTGATTGAGCTGCTTGACGAGGTCGGTGACATTGTCGAGCGCCGTTCGGATGGTCTGCTCCACTGCCTGGACGAATTCAGGTGCCGAGTCGTTGATGGTCGGTTCGAGCGAGCCGGTTGCTAAGGGGGTGTGCCACTTGCAGACAAAGTCGCGCAGGATGAGCTCGACCACATCGTCAAGCACTCGATTCAGCGACGAAGGGTCTGTGCGTTTCCGCGTCGAGGTGGACGAAGCGCCGTGCGGCTCGCGAGCCCATTGCAGGCGAGTGCGCTGTGCTGACCAAGCCGCTGGAGTCAGAAAGGCAAGGCGCGGCAGAGACCGACGTCCATCGTGAGAATGCCGACGGCGATGGAGTGACTGCACGTCAGCGGTGTGAGAGACGAAGAGCAAGGCGGCCAGCAGAAGCAAGGCGCATCCGATCAGGAGAAGCGGAGAAGCCCACAAGAAGCCCGTCCAGTGCCATCGAACGGCTGCGTTGAGGAGCAATGGCGGTATGAGCGTGATGGCCGCAGCAGCGGCGAGAGGACTGCGCAGCATGTCGGAGTCGCCGAGGGAGTGTGGGAAGTGCCGACGCAGCGAAAGGTGCACGGCACTCGCAGGACTTGAACGGCCTGGGAAGTTTGGTGGAAGCGCCGATAGCACCAGGTTGGCTGGCAACGACAGCTTTTATGGCGCGCAAGGACGGCGCGGCATGATGCTTGCCGAAACCATTCGCTCAAGAAAACAGAAGTAGCGAGGCGCGATTGGAATCGCTCTACAGAGATGGAGTGTGGTGGCGGTGGCGGTGTCGACGAAAGATGTGAGCAAGGAGATGACGGAGACGAACTGCAGGCAAAGGTGTCTGCTTCCATTCGAGGATTCAGGGTCCAGAAGCGTGATTGCGGGAGAAGCGAGAATAATCTTGGAAACTGCGTCTGTCGTTGCGATGTGCGTGTTGCTTGCTTGCGCCTCGTGCAGAGGGGGGAAAAGGCGCACGCTCTCATCCTCGACTGACGCGTTACGCGCTGGAAGACAAGCGTTTCGGCGTGCTGCCGACAGTGCTGTCAGAATTTTCCCACGAGAGGAGGTCTTGAAGCTTCTTCGCAAAAGCTTCTTCTTCGCTTCACTACTCTCCTTGCCTGCGACCTGTTGCAGATCGTCATGAGATGTCAGGAACCCTCTTCACTCGTCGACCCAGCATGCGAAAGGCAAAAACAGTCTCGAAAGCAACTCGCTGCGTCTCCTCATTTCGTTCTGGCTTGAAGCTCGCTCGCTTCTGGTACAGTTGGTCAGTTCTGGACCTGACCCACGCCACCACGTTCCCACGCACTGGCTCAGACAGACACATCCTGTCGAAGACGGAGCTTGCTGAAGATAAAGGAACGCGCGTTGTCACAAAGTGGATTCGCTCGCATCGATGACTGTCTCACGCTACCTTCTGTCGAGCAGGTCTCGGATTGCCGTCCAGCGAGGTAGCGGAAGATCCGATGATTTTCCTTCTCGAACGTCTTTGCTTCGCGGATCGTCTTCCGTTGTCATTTCGGTCCCAAGTGAGACCGTGTGAAGTCTCCCGACGAATCCTTCGAGAATCGTCTGGCATGCAGCAGACGGCCAGGGGCGCCATCGCCATAGCGACATTCAACACTGCCGACGTGCTGCAAAGCGGCAAGATGGCGAGAATTCACGCCTTCGAGAGGAAGAGCAGCTCAGCTTTCCTCGGTCTCCCTGCTGCTCTCTCGTCGGTCTTGACTTGTCTGCCAAAGGCTTATAAGCAGGCCCTCACTGCTCGATCTGCCCCTCAAAGGCATCCACACTCACAAGCTCCTCACAACGACTACAACCACCGACCAATTCTACACGAGCCATAGAATCACTCCACTGCCAGTCGGCATCCCACCTACTAGACTTTATCCACAATGGTCTTTCTCACTGTCCCTTTCAAAGCTCTCCTCGCCTTGGTCGTCCTGGCTCTGCCCGTCCGCATCGATGCTCGCCCGGTCCCGGCTGACCAGAGCCTCTTCGCCACCAATGTCCTTGCGACTCTGCCGCACCAAGCTCGCACGGTGAGCAACCTCAAGTCTCGCAACTTCGATTTCATCTTCTTCCCCGGCAAGGGCAAGGGCGACGATTTCGGACATTTCGTCATGAAGGCTATCGACTTCAAAGACGCCTTCAAGGGACACGGTCCTCCGTTCGACTTGGAGAAAGGTGGCCAGCACGGCGGAGAGAGCGGCGAAGGCGGCGAACCTCATGGCGGCGGCGACGAGTCTGAGGGCGAAGGCTCCCACGGCGGCTCCGACTCTGGCGAGGAGGAGCACGGCGAAGAGGGAAAGCCTAAGGACGACAGCAAGGGTGACGAAAAAGGCGGTAAGCCCGAGGAGGAAGGCAAGGGTGGCGAGGAGGGCGGAGACAAAGGAGGCAAATCCAGCAGTGGCGAGGAAGGAGGAGAGAACGAGCACGGAGGCAAGGGTGGACAGCCCTCTGAAGGCGGCATGGGGGACTCTGGCAAGGACGACAAGGAGTCTGGCTCTGACGAACACGGCGGCGCACCTGGCAAGGCCGATTCCTCCAAGGGCGGCGAGGACGACAAGAAGCCCGACATGATGGGTGGCAAGGGCGGCGAATCTGGCGAGTCCTCCGCTGGACAGGGTGAAGGAGGCGACAAGAAGGGTGGCTCAGACGAGGGTTCCGAAGGACACGGCGAATCCGGCGAGGAATCTGGAGGACACGGTGAATCTGGCAAGGGCGACTCCGACAAGGGCGACAAGAGCGAGAAAAAGGGAGGCGAAAGCGAGAAAAAGGGAGGCGAGAGCGAGAAAAAGGGAGGCGAGAGCGAGAAAAAGGGAGGCGAGAGCGAGAAGAAGGGTGGCTCCGACGAGGAGAAAGGAGGAGACGGCGACAAGAAGGGTGGCGATAGCGAGAAGAAGGGTGGCGAAAGCGAGAAGAAGGGTGGCAGCGACGACAAGAAGGGTGGTTCTGACGAGAAGAAGGGTGGTTCCGACGACAAGAAGGGAGAAGACTCCAAGAAGAAAAGCGGCAGCGGCGACAAGAAGGGCTCTGGTGACTCCAAGAAAGGTGGCTCGGACGGCGACGACGAAGAAGGATCCTATTCCTCGTCCTCCAAGGGCGGCTCCGGCGACGACGAAGAGTCTGGCAAGAAAGGTAGCAGCCACGGCGGTGGTGACGAAGAAGACTCTCAGGGACACGGCCAGGGTTCTTCCGGCTCCAAGGGAAGCGAGGCTGTCGCTGCCAAACACGGCGGCGGCGGCGACATGCCCAGCTACTAAAGTCGAGCCTGCGCGGCAATCTTGTCTTGATCGGGCCACTTGTTCGCGATCCGACTCGTTTTCCCCCCTTTCTCCCCTCACACAAAAGATCCCATGTCGTTCCAAAAGATGTGAACGCTTCCCTCGTCTTGTTTCTTACACTGTAGCCGGGCCACTCCCGCCAGGTTGACCATCTCTGCTCAGTTCAGAAACAAGCCGCAATCGCACAAAGTCGTTTCCTTGATGCCTGAGATAGTGTACCACGCGGTCAAGTCACTTGAGCCTCGTTTCCATGGCCCGTGATGGCAAAGTCCGCTCGTCGGCGTGGGCAGAAAGGCAGAAGCGAGCGAGTGAGGGAGCGGGGTTTGACGCGAAATGACGCACACAACCTTCACCCTGCCTTTTGTCGAAATCGCCGTCGGAAAACGAATACGCCCCCAAAACGCCAAGAACTGCTGCAGCGTGTCTTTGAGTGCCAAAGGCGTTTGGGCCCTGAGAAGACATTCACCACCGCTTGCATAGCCGAAGCAAAAGCGCCCAATTTGACCGATTTTGAGCTGTCCACCGGCGAACTATCTGACTTTAGCTCGAAGTTTACCCATTGTATTGCTCGGGTGGCGAGCGAGGCGAGATGGCTTGATTGTCGGAGTTGTGCGTCTGTACGTCACATTGGGTCAAGGCGCAAGTCACACGTTGGTAGCAGGAAAGGCAGGCTTTCCGGCGGTATTTCGACCAACGCTCCTGGTGCCAAAGACTGTTTTGGCGTCCATGCTGTGTGCTGCTAGGGAGTGTGAGTGTGTGAACAGACATAGGAGGGCGTGTGATCTAGACCGCTGCTCTGGTTTCTTCCCCGCACTTGACTATGCACAGCAAAGGGGGCTCAGTTTTCCATAGTCGCAACCACCTTTCCCTCGATTCTTTCTGACCATCATCATCGACCTCTTTGCTTGCATCTGCATAGAGAGACGCCCTTAGCTCTCGACTATCATCATCAACTTGACCTACAGCTACACCACTAGAGACTCTACTCTTGATCATTCTCGTCCACGCGAGGCTCCCCTCTACAAACAAGTTAGCCACCACATCCCACTAACCACAAAAGACATCGACAAGGCACCATGTCGAAACTGCTACGCAACGGCATCCCGCGCACCGAAGACGGCAAGATCGACTATAGCTGGAAGAACCACTACGGCTTTACGGGCTTCATCGTGGTGTGCGGCTTCCTGTTCCCGCCGCTCGCCGTCGCGGTGCGGTTCGGCATCGGCAAGGACTTCCTGATCAACGTGTTGCTCACCATCTGCGGCATCATCCCCGGCCACCTGCACAACTGGTTCATCCAGAACATACGCAACAATGACACGCACGCAAGGACGCCCAAGTGGGCGATCCGGTACGGCCTGGTGGACGACCGGCCGGCCAAGAGGCTGGCCAAGAGCCGCGCGTGGACGGGGCGCTTCCACGACCGCGTGCCGCAGCGCGTGGTGTATGACGACGAGGGCCGTGCGCATGTTGTGGAGGACGAGGTGGAGACGAGGGAGGATGGGATCACGGCGCCGTGGAACGTGCATGCGGTGAGGGAGAACAGGACGGGGTTGGTCGAGCCTGACCAGTGGATCAACGAGGACGCGTCGCAGACGTCGTTCACACACCAGGAAAGACCGTCCAAGCTGGACCGCTTCCGACGCACAAAACACGCAGAACCTTCGCACACCGCCAGTGGCAGCGCGAGGAGATCCAGCATGGCAAGCACCACGTCCTCCCTCAGCGTCGTCACGCCCGAAGACCTCACCCGCACCTCTGCTTACGCCGAGAAGCCATCGCCAGCAACGTCAACCAACGTCACCAGCTCTGGCACCCGCCACCAAGACGACATTTTCAACCACGAGTTTTGAAGAGTCTCTCTGCTTGATCGTAGCTGCCCACTTGTACTTTTACACATCCGTCTCCAACCGTGCTCAATTTGACCCGACTCGCGCGCAGACTGACCGCAGAGTGTGCTGATTGAGAAAGAAGAAAGATGCAATTGTCCATGGCAACTCCAGCATCACTTGGGCGGCCACTCGGGCTGCCCCAAGTTCTGCCACACGCCCAGCTCGACATCCCCCTTGACCCCCAGCTCCTTCAAAGTGCCCTTACTCGTCCCGGCACCGGGCACGACACCGCCACCCTCGCTCACCACCGCCCCTTGCCCACCTGGCCAGCTGGTCCTCTCCATCACCGCCGCATAGCTCAACAGCGCCGCGCGAACATAGCACGCCGTCGCCGCCGGCGTGAGATACCGATCCGTGAGCGTGCGCTTCGCATTCTTGGCCACGCGCTCGCCGGTGGTCTCGCCGTAGTGCAGCCCGGTCTCTTCGGCGATGAGCGCGCGCATGGTGGCGGGGAGGTGTTCGAACAGTGTGCCGGGGAGGCGGATGTGGTTGTGGTCTGGGGAGAGCGGGTCGGCGACGAGGGCTGGGTGGAAGTGCTGTTCCCACTGGAGCGCGTGGAGCACGACGGCGGAGGCGCACGAGAGGACGAACTTGGAGCGGCCGGAGTAGGCGACGCCCTCGGAGTGGATGAGGAACTTGTGGCGGCAGTGGTCGTGCGGGGCGACGATGGCGCCGATGTCCGGGGCGGACTCCCAGAAGCTGGTGCGTTTGACGTCGGACCAGCTGGCGGTGGCGGGGCCGGTGGCGACGGCGAGCAGCGACTCGCGTGCGGGGATGCTGCTCCCCGCCAAAGCGTCGCCGCGCCAGAAGGCGCGGTTCGCCTTGGATGCCCAGGGGACTGCGGCGTTGACGCGCGCCGCCGCCCGCCTGAACTCGGGGTATGACGGGATGCCCGCCTCGGGCCAGCTGGCGAACGAAAAGTCCGGAAACAGATACTGCCCCTGCGTATCGTTCACGCGCTTGTCCAGCACCCACCCGGCTCCTCGACTAGCAGCATCCGTAAACCCATCAAAGTCCGCGGTGGAGATGACGAGCTCCACCCCCTCCATCACCTCCCTCTCGTCCTCGCTCGCGCCCAAATACGCACTCTGCAGCAGCTGCAACGTGGACCGCACCCTGCTCTGCCAGTCCTTCTCCTGCGCTCTGATAAAGATCTGCCCATCCCTGATCACCAAATGCACGCATCCGTGCCGACAGTGCTGCGCGGCGTTCTGCACGTCCTCGAACCGCACGCCGCCCTTCGCCTTCCACGCGGCCTCGTTCGCGGCGAGCTGCGGATACAGCCGCGAGAACTCGGCCCTGCATACGGGCTGCGACAGATGCAAGTCGTTCTGCTTGCGTGGGCTGAGCGAGGGCCGGCCGGTGCGCAGCGAGGTGGAGCTGGCGGCGATGTAGTCCGGCAAGATGTTGGAGAGCGGGAAGATGGACAGGACGAGGCACAGCGCGACAAAGAGCGCACCGAAGCCGGCCATGGGTGCGCCCTGCGCCGCCCGGAGCGTGCTGCTGCTGCGAGTTGGCATGGTGAGTCGATTCGAATGATGCGTCGTCGCAGTGACTGCCAGAGGTATATGCGTCGTCGACAGCACCCGCACCGCTGAATCTGCGCAATTGTATGCTCGACTCGAAATGCCAGAATGGTGGCGTGGATGATGGTTGTAGGAACGCAACCCTCTCCCACTGGACCCACTGGATCCACGCAACTGCGTTTGATTTGCGATCCTCGCTGCCTGTACCGATACTGTATGCAATGCGCCTTCCGATTTCGTGTTTTTTCACGCAACTTGCACCGAGGCAGTTGGGCGCTCAACATGCACATTGACAGCACAGTTGCGTTTCAATTTCCAATCTTGGCACGGATCGCGGTTTGGAAAATGCCAATTTCCGCCGTCTTGACGTGTCGCTTTCCCGGCGTGTCGCCGACAATCGATTGCGAAGCACCAAAACGAGTGAATTGGAAATGCCAACCGAGCCGCCCTGACTAGAACGGAAACTGCTTCGCCTCGCTCGAGTGCGCCGCCTCGCTAAATCGAAACCTGTCAAACAGTCCACCTCCTGCTCGCCCACAGCTGTTTGTATCTTCATCCTCCGCTTGCTCGCCCAGCAACAGCGTCGGACTGCGTTTGAGCACCTTGTTCGGTCTGCTGGCCGGCACCGGTGTGCGTGTGTGTGTCGACGCTGAGGAAGAAAGCTTGAGCACCGACGGCGAGAGTCCGTTTGCTGTGCTGGGCTTGGACTGCTGCTGCTGAGGCGTCTGAACGCTATACCGGAACGCCTCGAGCTTGGACATGCTCGCACTGGTATGCAGCATCGGCTTGCGTGCGCCCCCGTTCCGCATCGCCAAGGGTGTCATGGGCTCGGCTTGCACTTCATCCTCCCCATCCTCCTCTCCTCCTGCCGGACTCGCACTACCCGCCAACGGCGCCTCACCCTTCACCAACGACGACGCAGGCGACGAAATGAACCCGCTCCCCATCGCGCTCTCTGGCGACGACAGCCCCTCCTCATTCTCGGTAAACCCCGAATGCATCCGTTTCCTGCTGCCCCGCGACGGCGTCTGTGGCACCACCACCACCTGCGTAGCCACCACACTCGCACTCCCACCCACGCTCTCCACCACCTGCGTCTGCGTCTGCTGCGTCTGCGTCTGCCACAGCTCCTGCGTGTCCATCACCAACGGCTGCGACTCGGCCACCACCGACGCCGCCCGAGCCGGACTGCTCGATCTGACGAAATCATGCATGTCGTCGCACTCGTCGTCCCAGTACCCAGAGTCGTTCGGATCCTGTCGTGCTTTCGGTGGCGTCAGCTGGCCGCCCAAGTGCAAATACGCATGGTCCAGTTTCGCATCTTGCGATCGCGATGGCGTGGCAGACTTGGACGCGAAAAACTTGCTCTGCGTCGGTCCTGGTGCGGACGTTGCGACGATGCGATTGACATCCCGAGGCGCAAGAGGCGCCCGTTCCTGCTTCGGTGTGCTGCTGGCGCTCGTATTGGCGGTGGGACCACGGAAAAAGTTCGTCAAGCTCTGCAACCCCGCCTCCTTGCTGACCACCTTCTTCTTGGCACTGGACGACGCCTTATAAAAACTTCCGCCACCGCTCAAAGTCGTCGGAGCCGTCGCACTGCGATGCAGCGTCTGCGGGCCTGCTGCAGGCCCACCACTCGTGCTCGCCACATTGCTCGCCGAGCTGCTCCGCGCACCCATCGTCTTGGGCACGCGATCCACAATCGGCGTCCTCGCAATCGGATCAATCGTGCCATCCGCCACACCTTTTGCGACATCATCCTCCATAGCCGCCCCGATAAACGGCAGCATCTCGTCGTGCGTACCGTCCGGCAGCGGCGTCAGCGTGACGAGTTTCTGCGAACGAGGATCAAACACGCGCTGATGCACAAACGTCAGCTCGGCTTTGCGAAACTCGCGCGCATACGTGGGCGGCACGCGCATCTTGCCCTCGAGGCGCACGGCCTGCAGCACCTTGTCCACCGTCTTGTACCTCCGCAGCAGCCGATGTGCGTTTTTGAGGCCCATGCCGACAATGCTGGGCAGATAGTCGCATCCGGACAGAATGGCCATCTGACGAAACTCGACCGCGGTCCAGCCGGAGAGCGCGATCTGGCGGTTGGTCCAGAAGCGTTGCTGCAGCATTTCCACCGCGTTGCCCGCCTGGTCGAGCTTGAAGAGCACCGTCTTGCACCCGAACACGAGCAGATCCGAATCCTCGGTGATGATGCCGTCGATGATGCCCTCTGCCTCGAGGTAGGCCAGCTGTGCATCTGCCTCGTACGGTGCGACGACGTAAGGAATGCGCTCCTCCTTCAACACCTTGATCAGCTGGAAGGCCATTTCGGGCGTAATGTCGACGCATTTGGCGTAGACGTCTCGGGCCTGCTGCATGTTGCCCTGCTGTTCGAGTTCGTTTGCGCGTCGCAAGTTGTCGCTGCGACGCTGTTCGCGATCGTCTTCGGTGCCGCTCTTGGCGGGGAGCTTGTCGCCGTCAAAAACGAAGTACGGCTTGACACCGAAATGCTGCAACATCCGAATGCGACTCAGCGCATGTGCAATGTAGCGTGGCGTAGGGTCGCCGAGCACGATCTCGCGTGCACACCCGTACGCGCCACGATGGAGCCACACATAGGCGTCGACGCCCAGCGTCTTGCCAGCATAGCTCGAGACGTGGACGGGAGTCTGGATGTCCTTGAGCAGGGGAAGCAGACCCTGAATACCCATGACGGGCTAGCGGGGTGGAGGTGGTGTGCCGATCGATGCTTGATGTCGAGAGATGGTGATGCTGCGTTACTTCATGTTGATGCGATTGTTGGATGTCGTGGTTGGATGGTCGGTCACAAGATGGCTGTGAGCGAGTCGAACAAACGAGAGAAAGAAGGAAGGTTAAGAGAGAGGGTGTTTGTGGAGGAATGATTCGAAATGTACTGCTCTGCAAGCCCGAAATTTTTGCAGTTCGCCTTTTAGCCATTTCTCAAGCCAAAGTCGATCAATTAACACGTCGTTTGGCGAGTGTGTGTGTGTCTCGCTCACACAAACGACGACACGCGACTCGCGACGCACTTTTTTCTTGAAAATCGGGGAGATCGGGACACAAATCCAAAATCGATCGCCAAATCCACACTGCAGAGCGAGAAATGAAAGCTCATTCTTCGTCGTCGTCGTCGATCAACACTTTCTTGTTCTTCGCTATCCATCCATTCGCAACTTGATACTCGAACGACAACAGCGTCTCGGGCATCTACTCTGCAACAGAGTGTGCTCCTCTTCCACAGCCGGACTCCCTAGCATACATTGTTGCCTCGACAGAAGCTCCTGTGCGGCATCCCCTTTGTGTCTGGGTCAAGGCTTTCTCGCTCTCACCGTTTGACGACTGACCGTCAACACTCCTCAAAATGAAGCTCGTCAGGTAAGCTCTGCCGCTCTGCACCTTCACAACACATACATCCTCGACTGACATTCTTCCCCTCTTCCCGCACACAGATTCCTGATGAAGCTCAACAACGAGTCGGTGACGATCGAGCTCAAGAACGGCACCGTCGTCCACGGCACCGTCACGGGCGTCGACATCCAGATGAACACGCATCTCAAGACGGTCAAGATGAGCGTGCGCGGACGCCCAGCTGTGACGCTCGACACGCTGTCCATCCGCGGCAACAACATCCGCTACTGGATCCTGCCCGATGCGCTGCCGTTGGACATGCTGTTGGTGGACGACGCGCCCAAGCCCAAGGGGAAGCGCAAGGATCCGGCGGCGAGGGCGGCGCGGGGCGGCGCGGTGATGGATAGGGGGAGAGGAAGGGGTCGGGGCAGTGGCATGCGTGGGGGTCGCGGGCGCGGTCGTTGAGGGTAGTGACGCCTTGCCGGAGATGGTTTTGGCTCATGTATCTGAAACGCAATAACAATTGTACTTTTAAGGCTTTTACTCGGCCATCAACTTGCTTCTTGCTCCTACTTCTGACGTACAATCTGTGCCATGTCTGTGTGTCTATGCTTGTGCTTCTGCCTGTGCTTTCGCCGCCGCCGCCGCCGCAGCAGCATCGCGCGCCTCCACCTCCTCCATCAACTCCTGCTCGCTTCTCAACAGCCCCTCGGCCCTCTTCCCCGCCTCCTCCACCCTCTCCACGGGATAGTCCACCCTGGTAATCTGTCCTCCGCGCAACAACAGCGTCATCCTCCTGAAGTACCTCCTCCCCTCGACCTCAAAACACGGGATATCCAGCGCCTCGCGCAGCAGTCCCGCCTCGTCGGACAACAGCTCGAACTTCAAGCCCAACCGCGTTTTCGCTTCGAGCTGTTCGGCGTGCGACTGCGTCGAGAGGCCAAAGATATGCAGTTCAGGTTCCTTGGCGAGCAGTGTGGGCAGGTGCGCGTTGACGGTGGTGAGGTGCGGGGTGCAGCCGGATGCGCCGCGGATGGTGGGCCATGCGGCCGGGGTGGCGCGCAGCGGGGATGCGGTGGACGGGTACAGGAAGAGCAGGATCGGCTGGCGCAGGGAGAGCGTGAACAGGTCGACCGTGGTCCCGGACGTCGAGGCGAGGTCGATCAGCGCGGGCAGCGGGTGGCCCAGCAGGTGGAAGGCTGCGCGGTCTTTTGTGGCGCTCGACATTGTGTGCGGTGATGGTAGCAGCGTCGAGACGTGTGTGGCAGAAGAAAGCGGTTGGACCCTGCTCTTTGAAAGCCGCGCTAACCGGCCGATACCGCTTTCTCTGCTCAAAATTTCTTCTCAACGCGCTCCATCACACAAAATCATACCCTCTCCCTCCCTTCTTCTCCACCACCACCATCCACAACCCGTAAGTGCCTCATCCTCCCCATACACCCACTTCGAGCTAAAGCGAAGGACGACACTACAAACAAACCATATATAATCTGTCAATCCTCCGAGAGTCCTCTGGATTCGCTGCGGAGAGCTTGTTTTAATCATGATTACGGACGCTTCCTCTCGAATGGCCTCAGAGCCCAAGGATTGAACTGGAACGCTGACCGCTGTTTGTTCTTCCCTTTCGTCACTTGCTGCAACGCGCATAGATTCTGTTCAGTCTTGGGTCGCAATGTCCATCTTCGAAAGTCACACACAGCATCGAAAAGCATCTGCCTGAACAACTGCATTGCATTACCCCAACCTCCTCCTAAAACCGGATTAGATAGCTCGCATTACTCCTCGTCAGGTACCGCACCCACTTGACGCTCTGGTAGTTGCTCTTCTCAAACACCTTGAGGTACCGCACCAGCAGCCCGGAGCTCGTAAACATCAACACCTGGAAATCCACCTCGATCGGCGGCCTGCTCCACGCCTTGCGCGTCGTGGTGCTGCTGAGCTCCGCATCCGCGCCGAAACTCGCCTCGCCGCCGCCCTGGATCCTGGCAATCTTCCACATGATGTGGTTCTCCGCAGGCACGTATTTCGCTTTGCCCATGCTGACCTGACACTTGACCGTCGACGTGTTGAGCGGCACGGGGATGCGCAGCACCACGTTGGTCGCGTTGAGCTTCGTGTCGAAGTTGGCCTTGAGGTTGAGCGTGTACTCGACCTTGGACTTGGAGATCTCCTCGATGATGGCGTGCACCTTGAAGGGCAAGTTGACGTTGGTGGTGGAGCGGTAGCGCATCAGCTCGAACTCGCCGTCGGGCGGGATGAACGAGATGGAGCGGTCCGTGTCGTACTTGGACAGCTTGACGCACTGGTGGAACTGGCAGTCGTCGAGCTCGACCGCGTCGACCTTGCCGCGATTCTTGTCGTTCTTCTCGAGCACCAGCTTGTCGTTCAGCCCGAACCGGCACTCGGGCATGCCCGTCAGATAGGCGCGCATCAGAATTGCCCCGTCCACGTCGGCTCTTAGAATCGTCCCCTTGTTGGACATCAACAGATTGACCGTCTCGACGACATCGACAAACGCCTCGTTCTTGCGATACTTGACATCGGCACGCCTCCAGCTCGTCGCACCCGTCGCCTGGATCGTAATCTTGCTCGAATCCTCGCGCACCGCCTGCTCCGACTTGACCCCTTCGGTGGTGATGTACATCTTGAGCGTGTCGATCTCCGAGTTTTGCGGATAGCCAAAGTCGAGGATCTCGTCCAACAACTCGTAGATGAGCACAAAGTTGTTTTTCACGGCCTCCTCGTCGAACTTGCCGCCAAAGTAGGAGCGGCCGATGGTGATGACGCGGTAGCAGAACTCGAACACGAGCGCGGCGTTGGCGTTGCACTTGGTGACGGCGACAATGTAGAGGTTCTCGTGGCGCACGTGGAAGAAGCTGGTGGAGCCGAGCGTGATGATGGGCGAGCGCACGTCTGGGTTCGAGACGACCTGGATGCGAAAGATGTCGGCGATGCTGCGTCGGAGGTCGTTGCGGAAGAGACGCGAGATGAGCACTTCGCCCTTTTGGTTGAAGATGAAGAAGGCCGAGATCATGGTGGGCGAGGATCACGAATGGAGGATCAAGGTCGAGCGCTTCTTATAAGTGTAGGCGAGTGTAGGGCTCGATTCGAAACGAGCCCCCTTTGACAGCCACACTTGGCTACAAGCCCACTCTCGACGACGGTCGAACAGAGCGGGTGGGACCAAGATTGTCGGTGCTGCTGCTACAATAAACTTTCAAGCGGAGAATCGCGGATGCTGAAATGAACAAGCTGCGACTGCGAGACAAAGGGTTGTCAAAGTCTAGACTTGCGAGCAGGACAAAGGGAAGGTAAGGTCGAGGTCGAGACCGGTATGCGAGATGGATCAAAGGGAAGATGGAGGTACAAAGGGTCTTTGCGACACACGTTGGACATTGCCTCTGCTGCGCCGCTCAGCCGAGAGCCGAAACGACGCTCAAGCCAGCCGCGAATTTCGACCACCACAGAAGCGGCCTAACATTATAGCCAAAAATGCCGGCCTCGACTCCATCAGATCAGCACAACATCGCCGCACAATCGTGATGATCAACACACACAACAACAAGCGTATCAATGGGTGTCACATTGATCAGAGCGTCTGCGAAACCACCCGCTTGTGCAACGCGGTTCGCATAAACCCAACCACGGCAGAGCAGGCACTCTGACACAGCTCGCGGGCACGCTCCAGATCCTCCAGGTCGACGGCACCCTGCGATTCAGCCAGGATCTGCTCGGACACCTCTTGCGGTGCCGCTTCCGCGTCCTTTTTGTCGAGCGCTTGCGAGAAGGCAAAGGCGAACACGTGTGTGCTGAGAGCGTAGTCGAGTTCCAGCGGTGTTGGATCCAACAGAACCACAGTGCTGCAAGATGGGATAAAAAGAGAAGCTGTCCATTCAGTATGGACGTGTCGCCTGAATAAACGAACAAGAACCGAAACTCACTCTCCAGTGTATCGCTTCTTCGTTCTGACCCCGTTGGCGTCCTGCTCGTCGTCAACCTCGATATCGTCGCTTTCGCCCTGGTCCTGCTTGTACTGGCGCACCAACCCAGCCAGCTGCGATTCGGACATCTCTACGACGTGGCTGTTCTGCCTCAACACCGTCCCCTGCGCCGCTGGCAGAATAGCACATGCGCAAGCTGCTACACTCGCTCTTGCTGGAATGCCCGCATCTAGCAACGCCAACGACGCGGCGTTGATCAGCGCAGCCTGCTCCGAGACGCTGGGCGGGCTGTCCGGCCCCAACAGCAGCGGCTGTCTGGGCACGTGTCGTTGACTCGATGCAACATCCTTGTGGAGCGTCTGTGCAGAAGATTGCGGTAGCGAGGGCGATGAAAGCGTCTGAAGAACCACTTGTATCAACGAGCGTGGGTGGTGATGCAGCAACAGCACCGACGAGAATGCAGTGAAAAGCGAGTCAGATTCCGCCTGTGCGGGGATGCCTGCTACACCGTGTTGAGGCTGGTAGATGACATCGAGCGTTGCGCGGTCGGTGAGCTCGTCGCGGATGCGCACTTCGCTAGGTCCTGACACCGAGGCGACGACGTGCACCGGGCCAAAGGAGAAAGACGCGCTGGCATCCGACCTTGCCAGCGTACCCAGATCGGCTGATAGCGGTCGAAGTGCGGTTGGCGATGTTCTCCGTGAAGAAGAAGAAGCTGCTGTGGTCATCTTGGTCAAGATCGAGGGGGAGCAGTATCGATTGATGATGATCGAGAAATTGGAAGAACGGACAAAGCAAAACTCGACCAACGTCAAAAAAAAGCGCTTTCGATTTTGCCCGAATTCCGAAAAAGCTTCAAAAATTGGGAAAAAGAAAAAGAAGAAATCGGGGGGAAAAAAAAAGAGGCATTTTTTGGCTGAGTCTCGCGCGTTTTTTGGTGCGACTTGTTCCGAGCATCATCACCACCACCACCAACACTGCAACAAAAGATGAGCTCGACACCGCCATCAACACCAACACCCGCCGCTTCGACGGCATCCACATCGACCGCATCGGCCGGCTCATCAGCACCCAACAATGCCGCCGCTGCTACCAAGCCAGTCCCTCGCGAGATCCCGGCTGTTCTCCGCCCTCTCGAATTCATGGGCATTCCCAAATCCGTTCTCGCCTGGAAACCACGATTGCCATCTCGCAACTGGTCCATCTTCCTCGTCACCGTCTCGACGCTCTCGTACCTCTACTACGACGATCGCCGACAGTGCAAGCTCATCCGCCAGGACTACATCGACAAGGTCAAGCATCTCTCCACCGCGCCCATGAAGCCGGGCGAGTGGCCACGCAAGATCACCGTCTATGCCACACGCTCGCCCGGTGACGACGACTACGACAAGGCGCTGCGCTATTTCAAGAAGTACGTCAAGCCCGTGCTCGTCGCTGCAGGCATCGACTGGGAGGTGACCAGCGGCACTCGTCATGGTGGGCTGGCACGCGAGCTGCAGAGCAAGATCCACGAGAGGAGACGAAAGCTGCTGGGTCTCGAGCCTTGGATGGACGAGGCTGCCGCCATGTCGCAGACGCAGTTCTCGCTCACACCGCAGCAGGAGCTCCAAAGGGAAATCGACGGCGGTCTCGTTCTTGTCGGCAGACCTGCTTTGAAGGAATGGGCGTGGGCGTTGAAGAACGGTTGGTGCACGCCGCTCGAGGTGCTCGCGCGTGATCGTGACGATGAGCTTGCACAGGAGCTGGCTGAAGACCATGCCTTTGACGAGCTCCCCGCCGAGCCTTCTGCCGCGAATGACAGCGCATCCACACCCACCGAATTCCTCGACGAAAAGGACCGCGCCATCGCAGCACTCGCCGAGGCAGGTGGAGAAGACGACGGCGCAGGTGCTCCGCTCCCATCGCGCTTCGGTCCCGGTGCAGCCAACAGGCTCGGCCAAGCTCCGTACAGCCTTGGCTCCGGTCCCAATGCATTCAGCAGCATGATGGGCCCTTCCCCCGCCGCTGCCGCCCAGGCCGAAAAGAAGCGCGCCAGGACCGAGGCCGAGGCCGCAGCCGCCCGACTCGACCCCAAACTGCTCGCTCCACCCGAACAGATCCCCGCCCAACCGCCCATCTGCTTTGTCGACTTCACCAACCTCATCGGGTGGCGCAACATCCCCTTGCGCATGTACCAGTTCTTCCGACAGCGCGACAAGGTGCGCCACGGCGCCGAGCTCGGTCTGACTATCGTCTACGGCACTAAGGAGACTGCACGCGAGTTCCAGCCCGGTCGCGAGGGCACGCTGCCGGGCCAGGTGAGCGAGGTGCCACCGCAGGGAGGCGACCTCGACTGGGGCCTGCAGTCGGAAGAGAGGTATACGCCGTACTTTCTCAAGACGGACAAGAACACGGCCGAATCGCGAGCGAGCTACTACAAGGCTCTGCCTCAGCATCTCAAGGATGCGCGCGATCTGGCGAGAGGTCTGCGCGAGCCGAGCAAGATCGAGAAGAACGACCCGAGCAAGACCGAGGCCGAGCTGCGCGAGCAGCGCTTCAAGAAGGAGAAGGAGTGGAGGAACGGCGAGATGGGCTTCGAGATCGTCCGCCCCAGCAAGGGCGTCGAGTGGGATGAGCGATTCCGCGGCAGTCTGAGGGTGTTTGAGCTGTCGAGCGAGGTGAGGCAGCAGATTGATGCTCAGCAGCAGTTGTGGAAGCAAGCGAACAAGGAGAAGGAGCAGAGATTGGCCGAGGAGGACAAGGTGCTCAAGCAGCAGCAGCTCGAACGTCAGAAGCTGCTCGAGTCGCAACCTTTGGAAGAGTTGCCCGTTGGCATCTAGCGCACAGGCAGTGTCACGTCACCACCAATGAATCACATTATCATTCTCCACCTTGCTTCCACCGCATGTCTGTCTGTCATGGTCGCACGAGGGCTGAGCCAACGAAGCTTTGGATTCACAGAGACGGCGATTGTGAGAGGATGAAGAGCAAATCCAAAAATAAACGTCGCCAAAAAATGAGGTCGAGAAAATGGCTTGAAAATCGGGTCCAAATTGACCAAAATCGGGCAGTTTTGTGGAGACGCAAAGACCAACACCGAACGACGACATCGACACCTTCCAACCTTCTTCCATCATCATCCATCTCTCAGCACTACCTCACCGACCGGCGACTGGTAGAGACCATGATCCTCTCACCATAAACGCCTTGCTGCAACACCATGTTCGAACGCTCGCTCTCGGCGCTCATCAAGGGCCTCCGCTCGCATCGCGGCAAGGATGAGCCGCGCTACGTCGCCCAGGTCATGGACGAGATCCGCCACGAGGTGCGATCCGGCGACCTCGAGGTCAAGGCCGAAGCCGTACTCAAGCTCACCTACCTCCAGATGCTCGGCTACCCGTTCTCGGGCGCCAACTTCCACATGCTCGAGACCATGGCGTCGGCCAAGTACCACCACAAGCACGTCGGCTACCTCGCTGCTGCCCAGTGCTTCTCTGCGGACACGGATGTGCTCATCTTGGCGACGAACATGATCAAGAAAGATCTGCAGTCGAGTCAGCCGCTCGATGTGGCTATTGCGCTCAACGGGCTGGCGCACATTGCGACGCCGGACCTGGCGAGGCATTTGGGGCCGGATGTGATCAGGCTGCTGACGCACAGCAAGGCAATGATCCGGAAGAAGGCGCTGCTCGTGCTGTATGCGCTCATCATCAAGTCGCCCGACCTGCTCGAGGCCAGCTGGGACCGGCTCAGAGACAAACTCGACGATCCGGACCTCGGCGTGGTCTCGGCCGCGGTCAACATCGTCTGCGAGCTCGCGCGGCGCGATCCACGCCCCTTTTTGCCGCTCTCGCCGCAGCTCTTCCGCCTGCTCACCACCTCGACCAACAACTGGATGCTCATCAAGATCATCAAGCTCTTTGGTGCGCTCACGCCGCTCGAACCGCGTCTCGTCAAGAAGCTCGTGCCGCCAATATCCACCATCATCTCCACCACGCCCGCCATGAGTCTGCTCTACGAGTGCATACACACCATCATCATCGGCGGCATGCTGACGCAGCCTGGCGGCGACGAGCTTGCACATACGTGCGTCGAGAAGCTCGCGGCGTTCCTGACGGATTCCGACCAGAACTTGAAGTACATTGCGCTGTTGGCGCTCGTCAAGATCCTGCCGAGTCATCCGCATCTGGTGGCGGAGCATCAGGAGGTGATTTTTGGCTCGATTGAGGATCCGGATCTGTCGATTCGGTTGCGCGCGCTCGAGCTCGTTTCGGGCATGGCGGTGAGTCGGAATCTGGAGAGTATCGTTTCGCAGCTGCTGTCGCATCTCGAGCCGCCTTCTTCTGCGACGATGGATGGAGCCGGTGCAGCTGCTGCAGCGTTGAAAGCGAGTCTAGCTTCAGGTGGCGGTGCCGATGCCGACCCGACGTCGAGCTCGTTGGCCGCCATCACGTCAGCAAACAACCCGACGCTGTCGCCGTCGTACCGACTCGAGATCGTAGAGCGCATCCTGGCGCTGGGCAGCTACGACACGTATGCCAACGTCGTCGACTTTTCGTGGTACCTCGACACGCTGCTGCATCTCGCCACGGTGTCCAACCTGCCCGACGGCAACAGCATCGGCAGCAAGATCCGCGACCAGCTCATCGACATCAGCGCACGCGTGCGCGCCATCCGTCCGCACGCCACGCGCACCATGGTCTCGCTCCTCGCCGACGGCCGCCTCGTGCCTGCCTACGACTGGACACCCTCTGCCTCTCGCGAAATACTGACCGTCACCACCAAGGGCAACGTCGCGGCAGGCGGAGACGACTCGCGCGAGGCGCGCAAAGTGCTGCATGCAGCAGCGTGGATCGTGGGCGAGTACGCCTACGAGCTGTCCAACCCGGCCCACGTCATCCCGCTTCTGCTCAGGCCCGCGCTGTACGACGCCAGCGTGTGCGACGCGTCCACGTCCGCCGCGTGCGTGCACGCCGCCGTGAAGCTGTACGCGTTCTGGGCCTCGGCGGTGTCGACTCGGTGGAGTGGCGATGGGCGCCAGCCGCAGGTGGAGTTTGCGGATTTGGTGGCGGTGACGCGCGCGGTGGTGGCGAGGCTGGAGGGCGTGCAGAGGATGACACTGGATGCCGAGGTGCAGGAGCGCACGGTGGAGTACCGGCAGCTGTTCGGGCTCATCGAAAAGGATTTGGAGGCACGCCTTGCCGACGCAGCAAAGGACACGCAAGACGCGCAGGCAGAGACGTCGACCCCACCGCGGAGTCTCGACCTGCTCTCGCCGCTCTTCTTCAATCACGCGCTGGGCCCGTTGGGCGCCAACGCGCAGTCGCGCGTCCCCGAGCCGCTCGACATCGACCTGCACGCCCCACTCGTCGCCCCGGACAGCTACGTCGTGCTGGACACCATCGATCTTGCGTCGCATCTCATCGACGACGATGCATCGCCGTATCTCCCTCCACCCCCTGCCCCGACAGCGGCGATCACAGCCAAGGAGGGCAAGGCGCAGCGACAGGCGAGGGCGGAACAGCAGCGCATGGATCCGTTCTACCTCGTGGATTCTTCCGCACAGAAGCACACGGTGAAAGAGGAGGACGATGTGGATCACATCCCGATCGTCCGGCTGGATGGGCTGTTTGAGCGAAATGCGGACAGGGAGAAGGCGGCGCCGGTGCTGGAGCAGGAGGAGATGCCGGAGCCTGTGGTGCGCAAGAAGAAGAAGAGTAAAAAGAAGGATGAGGGAGAGGAAGGGGATGGTGGAGCGACAAAGGTGGTCAAAGTGATCAAGAAGAAGAAGGCGACGAAAGGCGTGTCGGGCGTTGTCATTGAGTAGCACCACGCACAGCAAGCAGACGTGCACATGCTCACTTCAGACTGCTCAGTGTTCATCACACGCGATGGCTGGAAAAAGCGAGAGACAGAGAGAGGTGAAATTCAAGCCCGAGCCCGTATCTATAACATCGTTTCGCATTCGTGATCGCTTCGAAGAAAATCACTTCAACTGCAACCTGAGGACGACCCAGAAGAGCAGCCTGTACACGACGGCAATCGCAACGAGAACGCCGACGTACATGCCCGTGCGGACATCCCCCACCCCGCTGGCGCTGAGCACGTCTTCGCCGCTGACCGCGCACGTGCCCTGGGCGACTAAGCTGCTGGCCCACTGGCAGACGCAGTCGCCGTTGGCGACGCTGCCCTCGCACGCGAACTCGAGCCCGCGGAAATCGTTGTCCACCAGCAGCCCGAATGCGTACGTCTCGTAGTCGATCCAGTGCGCCCACTTGTGCCAGAATGCGGGCAAGTGGCGGATGAAATAGCCCTGGACGCACATCCAGAAGCCGTTCAAAAACGCACACACAGCCAACGCGGCGACGAACACAGGGATCGCCGCAGCGATGAGCAGCGCCTGGAACTCGGCAGCCACGACGCCGAGGTAGAGGTACGCGAGAAAGCGGCCAAAGTGCGCGGCGCCCGGGTGCAGCCCGATCGCCCAGTACGCGATCACGCTGAACACGGCGCTGCACGCGAACAGCAGCGGGAGCGTCGACACGGTCTGCGCGAGCGTGAACGCCAGCGGCGTGTACAGCCGGTTGCCGGCCTCGCGCAGCAGTACGGCGCGCTCCTCGAGGAACGCCGGGATGCCCGCCACCGCCATGAAGCCCAGAAAGGCGACCGAGAAAAAGTGCACCGACAGCCGGTCGTTGATGCGCATGTCTGTGGGCGCGAGTCGGATCCACACGGTGGCGAGGAGCACGCCCATGCCGACGTACATGCCGAAGCGCACGCCGTACGCCAGCAGGTTGCGCGAGTAGTTGAGCAGATTGCGCCGTGTGAGCGTGAGCGTCTGGCTCAGGAGCGACGTCATGCGCGTGCGGGCGGCGGACGTGAGGTGCGCGATCGCGTCCGGGTGGCTGACGGCGCGTTGGAGCGGCTGCGTCGCCGAGCCGCTGCTGCTCGCGCTGTCGCTGTTGCCACCGTCTTCGCCGCTCTTGACGGGCAGAGTGCTGCCAGTGACGCGCGTGGCGACGTGCTTGGCCCACGCATCCGCAAACCCAACCGTATCGCCGCGCTTCACCACCACCCCCTCCTTCTCCGCCACCTCCCTGCCCGCAAAATCATCATTCACCAGCCCCACCATGAAATCCGCCGGGTTCGTATGCTCGCCACACCGATACCCCAACCCCGCAAACCAGCCCACAACCCTCCCAATCGCACCCTGGTACACCTCCCTCCCCCTCCCCAGCAGGAGCACGCGGTCAAACGAGCTGAAAATCTCCCAGTTCGGGCTGTGGATCGTCGCGAGCACCGCGATGCCGTTCCTCTTCGCCAGATTGCGGATGGCAGCGATGACCTCGTGTGCGGTAAACGTGTCGAGGCCGCTGGTGGGTTCGTCGAGGAACAGGATGCGCGGCAGCGTGACGAGCGAGCACGCGATGCTGACGCGCCGCTTCTGGCCGCCGCTGATGCCGCGTTCGAGCGGCGTGCCGATGCGCGAGTGCGCGATGGCCGCCAGACCGAGGTCGTGCATGACGAGGTCGGTGCGCTCGTCGATGGTGCGCGTCGGCGTCGAGGCGGGCAGCGAGAGCTTGGCAGAGTACCAGATGGTCTCGCGCACAGTGAGCACGCCCAGCAGCGAGTCCGACTGCTCGACGTACGACGAGATGGCCTTGATGTCGCCGCACGCGCTGACGCTGCCGCAGGTCGGTGGCTTGCGTGTGGAGAGCACGTCGAGTAGAGTCGACTTGCCTGCGCCGGACGCGCCCATGATCGCGAGCATCTCGCCGGGGACAATGCTGCCCGAGAGCCCGGACAGGAGCACCTTTTCCGAGGTCGGAGCAGAAGTGTCGGTGCGGCGCGAAAAGCGAGACAGCAGAGAGCGCTTGAGCGGCACAGAGTACTTGAGGTCCTCCCAGGCCAGGCCTCCGCCGTGAGCGGCGGATTCGATGTCTTCCGTCATTTTTCGATAGTGTGTGAGTGTATGCGGTGCAGACGGCTGTGTTTGTGGCAAAGTCTTGGGGCTGGGTCAAGCTGTCGATGCAACTCAGCCTCTATATATGCTTGGCAGACACATACAGCGCCCAACGAGTCCACGATGGCTCACTAGAGAACGCTGGAGGCGCGTTGCCTCACATGCAATCAAGTGGCGGAACATACACTGCAACGCAAGCGTCGCAGGAGCGGAGGCCAACAAGCTCGGCGAAGCTGGGTCTTGGTCTCGACACACTCGACCTCCGCTGCTCCTTTTCCTCTCTTGCTCTCTCTGTGATCAAGTATACAAGTACGTGGTGTGTGGCTGGCGCTGCCGTGTGGGCGCATCTGGAACGGCGCGAATCGAGCTAGGAGGGCACGTTCTTGGTGCGCAAAAGGACAAGGCTGCGAGCGAGCGATACGCACGTATCTTGGACGTCGTCCTAGAGGTCTGCGTTCTAAGCGAGAAAAAGCTCCGGGTGGATGGATATGCCAATCGAGGCGCGGCCGTTTCGGGGGGTGCAAGCCTATGGCAAGCTTCCACGTCAACTATCAGCCGATTCTAGCATGGATGCGATGGCGATTGGGCTGTGTCAACGGGATCGATCACGGAGCAGCATTCCGTTTGGTACAAGCAGCGAGTCACTGGCAAGGTAGATGCTGCAACACCCGAGATGCGAATCAGCGCCGAGGCGCCTCACTCTCGCTGTACGCTCCTTACATTTGTCTCTCGCTCGGGGGCGAATCAAGTGTTAGCAACTTGAACGACAAGTTGCTGGGCTGTGTCTACAACAGCCACGCCTCGAGACAGTCTCTGCGCATCTGACCGCGCATGCCACCACTGCGCTCGTCGATACTGTGGCTCACACACGGCCCAGTCAGCTGCAGACGGGACAAGCGTGAAGAGGGATGGCTTTCACCACCGAGCAGGGGAGAGAGAAAAAAACCCAGATTCGAGCGGGCGCGCGCGCGGACGAAAGCGGTGGATGGATGCGCAAGCGGATGGTTTGGCTGGCGGGAGCGTTGATGCCGACCGCGCCAGATGTCTTGTTTGTGTCGAAGAGGGGCTTTGGTAGAATTCAGAGCAGGAGCAGCAGATGCTGAAAATGTTTTTGGCGGGTGCTGTTTCGCTGCTCGCCCTTTTTGGCGCGATTGCTCTGCGACCCCTCCAACCGTCCCAGTCGCGCCAGATGCTGCAGCTGTTCTGTCCATATCCACCCGCAACCCTCACGCTATCAGCCATCTCATCGTTCCAGCAGCAGAAAAGGCGGAGCATGGCTCGAAAGGGGCGTCTTTGGCAGCCACAAACGGGCCACAAAGCGGACGTGTCAAGCCTCGGAAGCGTCTTACGCCACGAATCGAGCGCTTTTTGGCGCCCGTGGGCGAGTATAAGTAGCTCAGACCGCGCTGGAGCTTGATCACGCCATCGCCTCCTCGTATTGTTGCCCCTCCCCCTGCTGCGCACATACAACCTTTCTATTCCCTCCCCTCCCCGCCCATTCGGAAGCACGTTCGGCTCGTGCGCATCCAGAAGCACTCTTTGACAGCACGCTTGCGCTGGCAGCCGCGTTCTGCAACGTCATTTGCGCCACGCGAGCTGTGCGCTTTTGTGGGTGTGCGGGGTCTTCGGATAAACACTCGGACGTCGTGTGACGTTGGCCGCCACTGCGCTTGGGACCCTGTTGCAAGGCGAGATCCTCCTGGCTTGTGTTGAGAGCCCGAGGCGTGTCCGGTTGTGTGGCTGGCTGATCACCGAGGTACTGTAGATCGCCGCAGATTCTTGTGGATCGGATATATACCTGTCTGCTTCAAGACTTCAAGCTTAAACGGCGTCGTCAAGAATCGCACCGCGTCGATATATCGACCCAAAACATCGCACCCACCTCATTCCTCAAGCAACCATGGTGCTCACCCACCTCAAAGCGGCACGCACGGCCCTCACCTCCCCGCTCGCCTTCCCCGAGTCCCTGACCTACCAGCGCGACAAGGCCGCCTTCCTCGTCACGCATCCCACGTACCACGATCCCTCGCTCTCCTCTCTCCGCAAGCGCGAGTTCGGGCGGCTGGGCGCGAGCGTGTACCTCGACTACACGGGCGCGGCGCTGTACCCATCCTCACTCGTCCGCATGCACGCGCGCTGGCTGTACACGAGCGTCGCGGGCAATCCGCACTCGGACTCGCCCGCGTCGCTGCTGAGTTCCGCGGCGATGCACGAGGCGCGCCGTGCGGTGTTGGACTTCTTCGATGCGGATGAAGCGGAGTACGATGTGGTGTGGACGAGCAATGCCAGTGGAGGGTTCCGCATTGTCGGCGAGACGTACGACTGGGCGGGGAGGCGCGTGCTCGTTCCGCGCGATGCGCACAACTCGCTCAACGGGTTGGCGCGGCTTGCGCAGGCCGGAGGCGGTAGGTTTGAGTTCATCGAGTTCGACGCGGGAGAGCAGGACGCGATCTCGCGCCGCGCGTACGTCGAGCGCCTCACCCAGCCTGCAGCGCAAAAGGGACTCGTGTTCTTCACGGGCCAGAGCAACATCACGGGCACCAAGCTCGACCTGTCCCTCCTGCCGCTCGCCAAGCAGCACGGCTGGCACGTCGGCCTCGACGCAGCCGCGCTCGCGCCGTCGACGCGCATCAGCCTGCGCGGCCTCGACAACAGTGTCGACTTCATGGTCGTGTCGCTGTACAAGATCTGCGGCTACCCGACTGGGTTGGGGGCGCTGCTGATGCGCAAGGAGCGGTATGCGGACCTGACGCGCAAGAAGACGTTTTACGGCGGGAACATCATTGGGATTACGATGGACCGGGTTGACTTTACGCTCGTCCAGGGCCCGGAACGGTTCGAGGACGGCACGCCGAATTTCGCGGCCATGGCGAGTGTCAAGGACGGGCTCGAGTTTGCCGCGCGGTGGATGGACCGCGTGCGCAGCAGGAACGACGTGCTGATGCGCTGGCTCGTGCGCGAGCTCGACGGCATCTACTATCCTGCGCAGCCCGCGGTCGAAAGCGAGAGTGCCGAGAAGGCGAAACGCTCCTCCTCCTTCTCCTCCACCTCTTCTGCGTGCAGTGCACCCGGCCCGATCAAACTCGTGCGCATCGGCGGCCCCACCACCTCCACGCAGCGCGGCACAACGCTCCCGCTCGTCTTGACCTCGCCCTCCGGCCACGCGCTCAACTACCGCTTCGTCATCTTCGCCGCCGCGCGCCTTGGCATCTCGCTGCGCGGCGGTCCGTGCATGTGCAACCCGGGCGCATCGTCGAGCGTCATGCAGCGCGGCCTCATCACGGACCTCGCCGCCTCGACGCTCCTCGCCGAGGCCGACGTCGGGCTGGTAAGGGTGAGCTTGGGCACGGCGACGAATTTCAGGGACGTTTGGAGGTTGGTGGACTTTGTGAAGAAGTTGACGGTGCACGAGTGGAGGATGGACATGTGGCGGCAGTTCGAGAGCGTGTATCCGGGCCGGGAGATGTGTTGCGATATCGAGGAGCTGCAGAAGAGGGCGACGGCCAAGAGGTAGGCGACGAGAAGGGCGCTGTTTGTATAGATGGATGGGATCGTTTTCGACTCGAGAGCAGCGTCTGGTCTGTGCTGCCCGAGCCGTGACACCATCGAGCCTGAGCCTGAATGCAAATCTGTGACATTCCACCCGCGCAATGCCTCACAAAGCCTGCAAAGTGCTCCTGCTCCTCCTCGCCGTCTCGCTCACCCTCTTTGCATCCCTCAATACCCGCATCGCAGCCAACTCGACCTCCCTCTCCCCCATCCACTTGCCATCCAACACCACCGCCTCATCCACCTTCCTCCCCGCCGCCCCGCTCTTCTCCAACGCACCCACAACACGCTCCGCCCTCGCCTCGGCCTGGTCCAACCACGCAATCGACCTATCGCCCGTCTTTTCTGCCTTGAACCACGCCGGAATCACGCCCTTGGCCGCGCTCGAGCCGCGGGTGAGCGCATAGATCGTCTCGGCGACATGCAGGTCGAGGATGGACTGGTGGTGGGTGAGCCACAGCGTGTGCAGCTGTGCCGCGGTCGTCGTGGTGGTGCTGAGACGGTCGAGTTCGGCCGCGGAGAGCTGCAGGGCGGACATCTGCGTGGCGAGGGCTTGTTGAAGCGAAGAAGGCGTGGGCGTGTGGGCGTGCAGCGCGGATTTGGAGACGAGCGCGGTGATGAGCGCGCGCGTGAGGGCTGGGGTTGGGGCTGCGATGGGGTGTGGAGTTGAGGGGACTGCGGTGGGCGTGATCGGCGTTTCCGTGGAGGGCTTGGATCGGGAGAACCAGCCTCCCAGGCGGCTCTTGGCCTGCTGCTCCTTGGCTTCATCAGCAGCAGCAACAACGACGTTCGAGCCAAGCTCAGGCGTGCTCGCGCCAGCAGTAGCAGCGATACCGACAGCCCGATTGAGCCACTCCTCCGCCTCGCGCCTCCTGTCCAACGCCGAATGCAGATCACCGAGCTTCGTAGCGAGCCTCACCAGCCTACTCGCCTGCTCCGCCTTTGCACCCGGTGCCAAGCTCGTCACGTCGTACAGCTTCTCGTAGCTCGCAATGGCCGACTCCAATGCACCTCGGCTACCCTGTCGTTCCTTGACCGCTGCGAGTCTCGCCTCCAACGCCAGCGCCAGCGGGTCGACGCTGCTCAGCTGCTGCTGTGCCGCGGCTTCGCTGACGAGCCCAGCACGGATGGCGTCTGTATCGGGCAGCTTGATCCCCTTGGCAGCAGCGATCTTGACGGCGAGGTTGAGATACTGCATGGCCAAGATCATGCCGTCGTCGACCTGCAGCGTCTTTGCCGAGCCCATCGAGGTGATGGCTGTCCTGCCGAGTCCCGAGTTGCCCGCAGCACTGCCGCCGAACATGACGCTGGGCGAGATGCCGCCGCCCCAGTTGGCGCACATCCACGCGGACCGGACGGCGTGGCGGCCCTTGATGCCCAAGCGCGGGTCTGTGCCCGTCTTGGCGTGCGAGCCGGACCACGACTCTTCGAGAGCCTGCTCGCTCCAGCCGTACTCGTCGGATGTTTTTGAAGAAGAGGAAGACGCGGCAGGCATGGCAACGTGCTCGACATACTGGTGCGCCGCTTCGAACGAGACGACGCCGATGGTGGCGACGCCGAGCGCGGAAAAGGTGATGATGCGGGCGATGCGCGAGATCGTGTAGATGAACTGGGCGAACGGCGTGCCGAAGGACTGCAGGACTTGCTGCTGGTTCGGTGCGGTCGAGTAGGGTCTTGCGAGTGATGCGGTGAGCGGTGTGCGTGGGAATTGGAGGCTTGTGGCTGATAGCGACGATGATGATGGTGGTGACGACGATGCCGCGCTCGGACGAAGACTGCGCATGGCCGACATTGGCCGCACGGGTCGAAGTAGCGCTTTGTGCATTGTTGTGGACGGCATGTCTTTGCTCCAGGCAGCAGAGCTTCGAACCAATGGCTTCATGGTGAGTAGATGAATGATGAGAAGATCGAGCGAGAGAGTGGAGAAACGTCTGAAAAAGAAGCGTCTGATTAAGTGAAGCTCCGCTCTCGGGCGCGCGTCTCTTTTTTCTTGATCGAAATCGGCGCAACGAAATGCCCGATTGGTTCGCCTCGCTCATCCTTGACAAGACACAAGTCAATAGCATCAATAGCACCACGACAATGCAGCAAGCTACACAATCTATCGCATTAGCGTAGCAACAAATCAAGCATCCTTGGCAAGCGCCCTCTTCTCGTCATTAACCACCTTCTTCGCCAGCCCCTCCCGTCGCTTCTCCCGCGCCTCGATGCCAATGCCCGCAAACACCACCGCCACACCGACCCACTGCAGGCTGCTCAGCTCGTGCTTGTACACCACCACCGAGAGCAGCATGGTGAACAGCTTCCTCGTCACGGTGATCGACACGAGCGTCAGACTGCCGAAGCGTTCGAGCGTTTCAAAGATCGACACCTGGCCCACGGCTCCTGCGAGGGCGTAGGCGATGATATCTCTCCAGACCTGCGGGTGTTTGTGTGTGAACGCGAGAGCGGTCGAGAGCTGTGTGGGCTGTCCGGGTGTCGAGAGGAGAGGCAGGGGCAGCGAAAGGGCGAGGGCCATGAGGAGCGCAGAGATGGCGTTCATGACGAGCATCATCTGCCCTGCCGAGACCGTCTTGCGGCCGAACTTGGAGAAGACCTGGTCCTGTGTGCTGTTGGTAGCTCCGTCCAGCACCAGGTTGAGCAAGCACAGCAGTAAGCCGATGACGCTGCTGCTCTCGGGACCTTTGGTCTTCTTGCCGGGCTTGGCGGGCGCAAAGGCCATAAACAGCCAGATGCCGAGCGTGACCAGCCCGACGACGGCATACTTGTACACGGCAAACTTGCGCCTGTACAGCACCACGTTCATGACAAGCACGGGTACGAGCTTGCACGACTTGGCGAGTGTCAGCGTAGGATACGAGATGTAGCGCAGGCTGAGGAAGCCCAGCTGGGACGCGGTGCTCTGGAGCGCAGCGATGAGAATGTAGCGCGAGAGCAGCGGCGAGATCCATCGAGAGCGTGTTGGTGCAGCGGTGCCGTTGGATGCGGATCCATTCTGCTGCTTTTCTGCTGGAATGCCGTCGGGCGTCAGAGTGTGTAACCCGAGGATGTGAGAGACGGGCTTGATGGAGCCACGATTGCGCACGAGCAAATAGATGCACGCGACGATCGACGAGAAGAGCGCCTGCACCGTGTTGAGGAAGAGCGGAGAGCGAAAGTAGTCGGGTTGCGGATTAGGATGTAGCAGTGTCGCCGGCGAAATGTAAGGTGTCTTGGTCACTGTTGTAGAGAAGCGCGGTCAGCAAACGGCAGCATTGCAGGATCACGGCAGAGAGATGCGATACGTACGTCGTTCCTGAAGTAGACCCCATATCAAAAAGGTGGTGTAGATGGAGCCGGCGCAGATGCCAAGCTGCAGCAGCGTCATTTTGATGGAGATGGTGGATGAATGGCGAGCAAGAACAACACCTTTGGCAGCTTTGTGTTTCATGCACAGCGAAGAGCCAAATTTGGCGCATTTCCTCGCGTTCGCATCTGCCACGTCGACTCGCATTCCTCCCGATTCACACCCGATTCGCGCTTCGCAGCACAGAGTCGTATCGAATCGCAAGCATGACATGTGATGGTATCAGACCAAAGCGAGTAAAAGGATCAAATGAACAACGTAGTCTGAGGTACAGTGCAGTGCAGCGATGCGAAGTGCAAGGCAGAAAGATTGCGCTTGGAAGAAGTCATTGTCTCGAGGGTCACCGTCATGTCGGGTATAGATCATTGCTTTGTCGCAGAAGCAGATTTGTTGAAGCAGCGCGGGTCTTGAGCTCCTAGCTTCCTGAGGCTGCTTCTCAGCTGCTCGACTAAATCGCGAGTCAGCGTCTCGAGGATGAAAGCTTCCTTCGATGCCGTCCTGACTCGATACGGCTCTTCCGCGCCAGCCTGTCGTTCCCTCCTCGGACCTGCATGTCATGATTGATGTGACAGCCAGAACCGCCCCATCACTCGACCTTAGTATCCACCTTGCGCTGCGCTTTCGTCAACGCCGCCCGGACAGGATCCGCTATCGCTCGTGGCACACCATTCCTGGCAATGTAAATCGCAACCAAGATGAACGCTGCGTCAACAACCAATAGCAGCCACGGATTCCAGCCACCCTTTTCCGGTGTGCTTGCTGGTGCTGTTGCAGCGTCGCTTGATGCTGAAGATGTATCGAGGCCTGCGACCTTGGGGTGTCCAGGTGGCGGGGTGCCTTTGAAGCCTAGTGGGCATTGACTCATTGTTTTGGAGCTGTGTAGTATCTTGCGGTTCGAGCGATTGAAAGGAAGATGGTGGCGTTAAGAGGAGGAGCGAGGGTGACCAGCCAAGGGTGTTGTGATGAGGTGGAAGCTAGTCGTAGCTGAACAAGACGACGGTCGATGAGGTGCTCGAGATGCGCATTTCAGCTGAAACATGCGCAAGGCGTAAATTTGAGCGCTCCTTCGCGGATGCTGTCTCTCGCTTGAAATTTGGTGCCGCACTGGATGGACCCTAAATCTCGCTCCTCGAACGGCGCTAAGATCAAAGGCATGCTCTCTCACGCACGCCATACCTCAAAGCCAATCACAGCATCCTCGTTGTCAACCAGCTTGTGATTACAAAAGCAGTCCTCAATCGTTGTTGAGCGAATAGCCGAGCTTCTTGTCCGCGTACAGAGCGTCCATACGCATCAGATTCGTCCACACTGTCACCACACCGAGAAGAGAAGATGGGTCAGTCACCATGTCGCAAGCATTGTCCTTGCGTGTGCACACTCACTCGGCTTCAAAGTCGCAGGCAGCGACCTGCCGAACTCCGGATCTCGCATCCACTCGACACCGTGCTGCAGCACATTCCTCGCTCTCTCCGCCGGGCCGTTGCCGCCCTGCGACGCATCGCCGTAGCAGCCGTGGAGGGTGGCACGCTTTGCAGTGGGCAGGTAGCTGGCACGGTGCAAGATCCTTTGCGAGTAGAACGCCGTCTGTCCCGGTTTGAGCTGGACCCGCAGTGTGTCGGGTGGGTCGATGCCGATCCATGCTCCGTCTGGTGCAAAGTCATGTTGCTGCTGCTCGGATTCGGGTGTTGAAGCATCCACTAGGGTAGCAGCGGGAGGCTTGGCCTTGTTGGCGCTCACTTCTGCAGCTGTGCGCAGCCGACGGTGTGTAGCTGGCACGATGAATAGACAGTCGTCGTCGTAGAGTGCCGTGTTGAACTGCACACCATACGTAGGAGTCTCCAGGCGCGCTTGCTCTTGCTCCCGCGTCACGTCCGGTCGAACATCGTCTCGATGCCATCCCAGCGCGAACCGGTGCGAGGCAGGATTGATGAGCAGGTTGAACAGCTCTATCTGCATCTCGTGCGCTTCCGCACCTATGAGCAGCGACGCGATCTCGACCAGCGGCGAGCTTGCGTAGAATTGCTGAAACTGCTTTGACAAGGACACTGTCGGTGACGGAGCGAGGGTGTCGAGTTGGGGATTCATAATGTGCTGCACGCCCCAGCTGTCCCGATTGTCCTTGGTGAAGGGCGGGAATGCGTTGCCTACCACTCGGCGGTGAGGCCAGTGTCCGTCGCGGGTGAGCTGCGTTGCCACGTCGGCAGATCGGCGCAGCGAGTCGATGTGAAGCGGCGAAAAAGGGTCCGAGGAGAGAACGCCATCGACGATGATGTAGCCTTGGTCGCGATACTGCTGTACAAGAGCTTCGGGGTCGTAGCCAAGTGAGCGCAGACGTGCAGCTGCATCGGCAGTGCCGGTCGTGGCTTCGACCATGGTGTTGGGAGTGGCAGAGGAGCGTGATAGTAATCAGTCCATGCTCCTCCGACGCTTCTCTTTTATGCGCCTGCCTGCTGTCGGATGCTGCCGGATGGTGGAAGACGAGACCACATGACCCTACAGAAAGAGATAGGCATGCAAGCACGTCGGCGACTGTTCCGACACTTTCGGAGCGGCTACCGATGCAGAGCGGGCGAGCGAGAAAGACCCTGCTTTGCTGCAGCCGATAAAGTCGCCGAAAGTGCCGACAGTATTCAAGCGCTCTAACAATCCTGAGAAAAGCGAAATGGAAGACACAGCGGATCTGCTGCATGCTTGATTGAGTAAGGCGGCGGCGGCTGCTGCTGCTGCTGCTGCACCACGTTGAGAAGAAATCCAACGCCGTCTTCATGTGGAGTCACGTTTCGCAACCGCAACCGCACGCTCCACTTTGTGGTTGACTCAGCCTTGCTTTGCACTTCAACCTTATCACGCTTCCACCATCACATCAATCACCCCTTAGCACCAACCATGTCCGGCTACACCGACTCGATATGCGTCTTCTGCGGCTCCTCGCCCGGCACAAAGCCCGAGTACATGGCGGCGGCCGCGAGCGTCGGCCACGCCATCGCCAAGCACAACTACCGTCTCATCTACGGCGGCGGCTCGCGCGGCTGCATGAGCGGCGTCTCCCAGGCCGTATTCGAAGCGGGCGGACACGTCCTTGGTGTCATCCCGCAAGTCATGGCGACCACCGTTCCCGCGGGTCACCCTGGTCAGAAGCTCGGTGGTGCCACCGTTGTCTCGAAGGAAGGCACCGGGCCTACGATCCTCAACCCGGACGCTGGCTCGGGTCACGTCGAGACGGTGGTGGTGCAGTCGATGCACGAGCGGAAGCAGAGGATGGCTGCGGAGAGCAACTTGGGCTTCATTGGTCTGCCCGGCGGATACGGCACGTTTGAGGAGGTCATGGAGATGGTCACCTGGACCCAGCTCGGCATCCACCGCAAGCCCATGGTGCTGCTCAACGTCAACGGCTTCTACACGCCCCTGAAGCAGCAGATCGACCTCGCCGTCCAGGAGGGCTTCATCTCCAAGGCAGGGCAGCAGCTCATCAGTGTCGTCGACTGCGACGCTTCCAACATGGCCGCCTGCGGTGACGCCGTGCTCGCCGAAGCCGTGCGTCTCTCTCAAGAACTCGCCGCCAACGGCTCTGGCTACTGGGACTGGAACAAGCCCCAGGGACCCGTCAGCACGGCCCAGGGCGGCGTCATCGACAATGGCGCCAACAAGTCGCTCCAGCTCGCCGACGGCGACCACCTGGCCGTCGAAGTGTCCAACCTCACGTTCAGCTTCAACCCGGACATCGCGCCTTCGCTCGAGCGCTGCAATCTGCACCTCAAGCGCGGCTCGCGCTGTCTGCTCATCGGCGCCAACGGTGCGGGCAAGTCGACGCTGCTGCGTCTGCTGGCCGGCAAGAAGCTGTGCGACTCCAAGGTGCGCGTGTTCGGCAAGGACGTGTTCCGCGACTCGCCCTCGGGCGTCACGTACCTCGGCACCGAGTGGGCCATGAACCCCGTCGTGCGCTCTGACATTGTCGTGTCCACCTTCCTCGACTCGGTGGGTGGCTACCGCCACAAGGCGCGTCGCGACCGGCTGCTGGATATCCTCGATGTCGACCTTACGTGGCACATGCACGCCATCTCGGACGGCGAGCGGCGCCGCGTGCAGCTGTGCATGGGCCTCATGGAGCCGTGGGACCTGCTGCTGCTCGACGAGGTGACGGTTGATCTGGATGTGCAGGTGCGCGCGGATCTGCTCGACTTTCTCCAGCACGAGACCGAGGAGCGCGGCGCCACGATCATCTATGCGACGCACATCTTCGACGACCTGCAGAGCTTCCCCACGCACCTGGCGCACATGCGGCTTGGCACGACGACCACGACGCTGCCCATCGACTGGCCCGCGACGAATCCGGCCGATATCGCCGCGCTCCCGCCCACGGCAAGTGCGGACAAGGGCAGGGACTTGAGTCCGCTGCTCAATGTGTCGCTCGCATGGCTGCGCGAGGACAAGGTGGTCAGGGCCGAGGAGGAGGCGAAGCGCGGCAGGACCAGGGGCGCCAATAGGAAGAACGAGACGACCGACTCGGAGCGCTTCTTTAGCAAGTACGACTACTCGCAGACCGTCACGCGCTAGTTCGTCCGCTCTGGATAGATACCAGCTCAACGCTGCCTTTTGCTCCACATCTCGCAGACACATCTCACACAACAGACATACACAATCTCGGCCCGGCCCGGCTCCCTCGTGATACACATGTACTTTTACAGCCCAGTCTCGTCCTCCAAAAATACAACAACTGTTCAACCAGAACAAAACACCCGCAGCGTCGTCTGTTCGTATTTGCGTGGGGCTGGAGGCAGAGGTGCAGGGATGACGTCATCGGTGCGCTCATACCGGGCGGGTCGCGTTCCGGTGTACGGCTGGGGGCTCCGGCGCAAGAGGCCGATTTGCTCAAGGTTTTGCGTTTTGCCGTCATGCGTTCATTTCGATGGCAGCAACGTGAAGGGGGGCAATGAATCATCCAGATGAAGTGCTTTTGCTCGGGGTGCGATTGCGTCACATGTACTCTCTTTTTCAATTGAGTTCGTCTCCGCACCATGTCGAGTTCGACATTCATTACTCGGCCTCTTTTCAGCACCATCTCAGATTCGACTGTGCACCAGATCAACCTCATCAACTGAGCATTTCATTTCTTTGCACATCCTTGTGTTTCTTCTCCACCATCATTGCAATCTTCACCATGCCACCTCATCGAGGAAAGAATCTGTCACTTGAAATCCGTGAAAAGCTCTTGAAGGCTGTCAATGAGCAGCATCTCAGTATCTCTGAGGCTGTGCACAACCTGATGGTGCCCCGTACAACAGCATTCAGCTTTTTCAAGCATTACAGAGAAACTGATCAAGCTCAAGCAAAGAAGCAGGGAGGAAACTGCCAGCCTGTGTTGACACAGGAACATCTCGACTGGATACAATCACAGCTTGACAAAAGGGCCAACACAAGGGTTGCTGACCTTCACAATGACATACAGAAGGTATTCACATTTGCAACGCCACCTTCCTGCTCTGCTATCAACAACACAATCAACAACAAGCTTTGCTATACCCTCAAGCTTCTGCATGTTGAGCCAGCCGACTATAACTCACCAGGAAGGATCCTTACCAGGCAGAGATGGGCCGAGAGCTTCATTGACAGTGGGGCAAACATGTTTGACTGCATCTTCATTGATGAATCTCCCTTCAATCTACATCAACATGTGTCATATGTATGTGCTAAGCGAGGAGAGCGAGCCATCAAGACAGTTGCTTCAGACCATGGTCAAAACATCTCATACATGACTGCCATTGGACAGGAGGGTATCATTGCGCAGTGGGCCCACAAGGGTGGCACTACAGGCAAGCTCTTCACATGGTTCCTCAAGGCTCATGTTTTCCCCAAGCTTGCCTTTGGACGTTGCATCATCATGGACAACTGTCAAATTCACAAGACCAAGGATGTTCGGGACACATTTGCAGACTCGCCGCACCAGGCAGTCTTTCTACCACCTTACTCGCCTTTTCTGGATGCTGCTGAATGGCTTTTTGCACACGTAAAGCCTTGTCTGTCAAAGGAGCAGTATAAAGACTCTGAGAGTCTTTTTCAAGCGATCAGAAACAGTGCTTCAACGGTGACCCCTGCTATGGCTCATGGTTGGATACACAAGGTCAACAGAAACCTTCACCAAGCATTGGAGGGAAAGATGCTAGGTAGAGAATATCACTGGAGGATGGCAGAGGGCAACAAAGACATTGCTGAGCAGCTGCTTGAGAACCTTCAGAACATGCAGGTGCTCAATGTTGGTAGACAGAATGATTGCCAGACAACTTGAAATGAGTACAGACTTGACATGGTGCAGTGATGAAGTTGGAGTGGTGCTGAAAAGAGGCCGAGTAATGAATGTTGAACTCGACATGGTGCAGAGATGAACTCAATTGAAAAAGAGAGTAGGGATCGGTCCGGAGCGCGCTCTGTGCCGGCTATAAAGTGGGCAACTGCAGGCGTCATCGTTCGCTTCTTCATCATCTTCACCCATTCCTCCCCATCCACCGTTTGAGAACCCAGGCCGCGGACGGAAAAGGACGATGAAGCATGCTAGCAGAGCGATGATCTTTGCAATGATTGCGGTGGTGGTGGTGTGGGAAAGTGGCGCCGACGCCAGCGCTCGACTGTCCGACGCGAGGGTGAAGCGGGCGGGTGGCGCCGAGGTGGTCGATAAGGGCAAGAAGGTGGTGGAGGAGGTGTGGTCTGCGCGGCCGTCTGCGTCCGGCAGCGAGATCGTGCTGGACCTGGACGGACTGCGTCTCGACCACCCGAGTCGACGCTATGACCAGGCAGCGCAGTCGATCACCATGTCGACGTCACCATCTGTAAGCACCTGCTTCTTGCACATTTCGTGCTTAGTGTCAGTGGCTGATCAGCTTTGCAATGCGTTCGGGACCGTGCAGGACTCCGCACACGCGAGCAGCGACGGGGAGTGGAACGCCGCGACGCATCCACAAGAGCTCTCGGTCAGCCCGCCGCTCGAGTTCCCCATCCAGGGCGAGGGATCGCGCTTCGATGCGTGGGCAGCCGTCTCACCGCGACGCGTAGTCACATCACCGCCCCGTCCCAGAGTCGACGCGGACGATCCTGCGCTTCTGCAGCTGCCGTTGCGCCAAGACGGCGCACATCCAGCACAGATGGCGTCACCGGCTGGTTGGGACGGCCAACAGACCGCAGAGGCAAAGAGGGCGAAGGGCAAAGGCAAGCTGATCAGGTTCGGCAAGAGCGTCTTCAAGCGGCTGTCTCTGTCCAGCTCGTCGTCGTCCGGATCCGCGTCGTCGGTCCGAGCCTCGTCGTCGTCACGCACTTCGTCGGTCGTGGGTAGGAGCGGCAGCGATGCTACACCGGAGAGCAATCTTGGACGAGGCAAGAGTACGAGGTTTGAAGGAGGATGAAAGTGGGTCCAAGGCGAGAGCAGTTGGTCGCCTTCATGTGACTGATGCGAAGGTGGAGCTGAGTCGAGCATGATCGAGGCCATTTTTACTCATCTTGTCTGACATCCAAAAGTGATTCGGGGGCTCTGGTGGCCTCCGCCCACGACATTCGTCTGTAACATCACCGCCCCCATCCAGCATACACTTATTGTCCGGGGACCTGTGCGACTACGTGTCACATCGAACGCGATGGTGAGCAGCATGTGGTGGGCCCGGCGTTGACCCGCCAAACATGCATACATCGGACGTGTTTGATGATCTGACCCAACCCCTTCAGTGCTTTAATGTGGGGCGTAGCGTACCTTGGTCCCGCGAGTGACAAAGGCCAGCAGTCTCTGCCGTGCATGTGGGCGGGGCGCGGCGTGATACAAAGCCAAAGGTGGTGACCACCTGGATGCATGTATGTGATTATGCGTAGAGAGGTGGGCGCTTTTGGTCAAGATGGGCGCCCAATACGCTCAAGACCCATCACCGACTTCATGCCAGCTTGGCCGGAACAGGAGTTGGTGCCACTGCATCTCGGCGAGACGCAACGGCAGCACGAAGGTATATAAAACCAGCAGCTTCCATGCCACCTCACCTCGCTCTGCATCCTCATTATCTTCTTCGTCCCTTCCCAAGATGCACCTCGTCGGAGACCTTGTTCGCGCCGTCTCAATGGCGGTATCGGTGGTGCTTGTGAGCACCAGCGTCATCCGGTGCGCGCCTCCCGTGTCAGTGGAAGATCTCTCGAAACTCACCACATCGTTCCGGCCAGCCAAGTCTTCCGAGCTGCACGATCTTCGAACCGCCTCGCCGCCCAACGCTGTTCCTGACGAGCTGTGGAATACGGGTCTGGGCGCAGACCTGGTCGGCGAGACTCGCAACGGCCGCCTGGTGTTCGGCTACCCGAAATTCCACGAAATCGCCTACTACATCCCGTCCAAGCACCACGGCTACTCGGAGAGCCTCGTGGCCGACTACCCGTCGCAAACGATCCGCTCCTACGGCTGGACGCAGACCATCCGGTGGGATAAGGCTCCCAACCTGAGACTGTATCCGCACGGTAGCGTACCGGTGAAAGAGCCGCTGCCGAACCGCAACATCGCCATCAAGCTGGGTGAGGACAGGTACCTGCTCGCGGACGACGTTCCGCTTGGTGGAGTCAGTGTGCGCAAAGCTCCCTGGTTCTCGGAGAGCGTCACGGAACACAAGAAGACCAAAGGGAAAGAAGGGCCAGAGTTGACCAAGGAGGACTTTGCGCCGCTGGGACTCACCTATCGCGTCGACCATGTGGATGACGCGTATCGAGGCCCAGAACGGGGGTACCCTGCAGAAGGAACGTCCACCTGAAGAGGCCAGTGAACGCCGTCGTGCGTTGCGTACCCCGCGCAGTGCAGCGTGTCTCCTCTCGAGCAAGTCGTCGGTTCCGTTGCATGCACGGCGTCCATCTGGTTCTGTTCCGTGTCACTCTGCTTTCTCTCTTTCGTGCCGCTATCCTCTCTCGTACTCCGCAGCAATCCCATCGTTCTCCCTTCCCGTCTTTCCCCACCAATGGCCGCTGGTCATGCATCCCACCCTCGAGCCCTCTCGCTGCAATCCTCATCGTTTGCCACCGACCCAATCGTCCGCGCAAATAATGACGAAACGAAATAATATTACAATTTTGATCAACTTGAATGCAGTGATGATGGACCGTCGGACCGAGGACAGCATGTCGACACTGTTGAGGAAACTAGCCGTGTGCCGTCATGGTTCGTGCGGTGCCGCACCTTCCGTACGACGACGGCTGAAGCGATGCTGTATGACGATGCTGTAGTGCGTCCCATCTAGCCAGCCCAGAGCCCAAATCCGCACCCTACACATCCACCGGCTTATCGTGCAACTGGGACCACACGCCCCTTGCCCCTTCCACCTTACTCTCCACACTTCTCCGCTTCAAGCTCTTCACCCGTGCCCCACTGCTCTCCACAACGAGCCTCACCTTCGCCTCAACCTGGTTAGCGTCCAGATTCGCCAGACTGACGTCCTTCCGTCTGCCCTGCTTCTCGCTCGCCGCATAGAAGCCTGTGGCGAGGGGGTGTTTGTCGCGCGCGGCGCGGTCGACGACGAACTCGACGCTCGGGTACGTGTGCGCCAGCGCGGCGAAGCGCGGCGAGAGCAGGAACGCGCGTGTGCCGCTGCTCGACGCGTTGTGCTGCGAGTAGCGCACCACCAGCTTGCGCAGCGGCAGATGGAACGCCCCCACCGCTCCGGATGTTGAGGGGGTTGATGGGGCGGTAGACAGACTGCCGCGCAGAATGCGTGTGAATCGTTTCAGGTACGACATCTTCCCCCCTGAGTGTGCTGTGTGTGTGGTTGTAGTGTGCGGAAGTGATGCGGTGATGATGAGGTTGCGACCAAGCTGGGAGACGACGATGACGAAGTGGTGAAAGAGCAAGACGCTCAATCGTGATTTCTTCCTGGAAAAACCAAAATCCTCCAAGCGTCCCACTCCGACTCCCGACCTTTTTCCCGCACGAGAAATTCCCCACCCTCCTCACCCCAACACTCCCACCATCCCATCCAACCCTTCACCTCTCACACCCGAGAGCCCATCCCACACACCCATCCTTAACCAAAACGATTGATTTACACCGAACCATAGAAAGAGCACAAAAGCTAAAAGAAAAAACGAATGTGTGAGACAAAATGCATCGCCCCTCCGCGCCAACCTCAAAGGAGCAGCGGGAAGACATCGAATCCGTACAAAAGCAAAGAAAAGAGGGTATCGACGAGCCTGCGTTGTTAAGTTTTTCGCTGCCACCATCACAGAAGCTGCATGTAGTTGCTGGGCACGATGCCCGTCTCGCCGTTGCTCTTCCTCGCCTGCCACCACTTGCCCGAGTTGTCGACAATGTCGAGCACCTCGCCCTTGCTGAAGCTGATCTCGGTGGGGTCGTCAGCGTTGGCCTGGTACGCGTAGAGCGCGCGCGCCTTGTATCCGTAGTCTGGCAGCTCGGAGCCCTTGGCGCCCGGCTGGGCGGGGCTGGC
>LT795061.1:91489-112852 GCA_900162835.1 Sporisorium reilianum f. sp. reilianum | reverse complement strand
CCGTGTCGTTGGCGGCGCGGCTGCGGACAGACGCAGCCGACGACATCTTGGGGGCGCCGAGACCGGTTCCATTGGCGGTGGTAATGTCGGCCGCCGACGGACTGTTGCCGAACGCAGGCTGGTATCCACCAGCAGCGCCACCCTGGAATCTGCCCGAGTAGGCACTGCCGTTGCCGGCAGCATAGCCTGCGCCGCCGCCAGCCATCCTCATCGACTGGCCTCCAGCACCGCCGCCGCCGCCACCGTTGTAGCGTCCACTCGTCCGGGCCGCCGGCGGCGTCACACCGTCATTGGCAATGTTGACGATCGGATACAGCGCCGACTCCTCCTCCGTGGTAAGGAACAGCAGCCACACAATGTTGGTGAGCGTGATGAGGAACCAGCCTGCGGCGACCGCCTCTTCGGACGAGTTGCTCGAGTAGATGCCCGAGTTGATGCCGATGACGCTAAAGACGAGCGCGATCGAGGTAAACGTGGTGAGCTGCAGACGATGGGTGCCGAGCGAGTCGGTCATGACGAGCAGGTACTTTGCGACGATGAGGAAGAGCTGGAGGAAGATGGCGAACCACAGCACGCCCTGGCGGCCGCCGGAGCCCGCTTCGGCGGCACACTGGCCGATGAAGGCGACGATCCATCCGACGGTGCTGAGCAGCAAGAGGACGGTGAGGATCTTGTGGGCAAAGATGAGCCTGTCGCGAGATGGAGAGAGAGAGAGAGAGTCAGCAACGCATACGTTGTGCACGCAGCTGTCGATGCGGATGGGCGACTTACCCAATGTCGATGCCTCCGCCACCACCGCGTTTGGCTGGCATGGTTGCTGCACTTTTTGACGAAGGGTTGACTCGGATGCCGATCGGATGTGATCTGCCGTGAAGAGAGTGGCGCTGCTGTGAAGCGTTCCGGGTGACTGGACGGCTCGAGCTACGACCGGACGGTGATGATGGCGAGGAGGATGAGGAAGAGGAAGAGGAAGAGGAAGAGGAAGAGGGAGGATGGAGTGAAAGAGAGGAAAGAGGAATGCAGCCGACTTGGCGGGAAATCACAGCCTCCAAAGTGGGAGGAGGAGGAGGAGCAGCAGCAGCAGCAGCAGCTGTCGAAAGGTCAAAGCGAGCTAAAAATGGCATTTGCAGAGAGACACAGCCCAAGCCACCGCCGCTGCTGTTGGTCGGTGTGGCTCGGCGTGTCTGCGTGTGCGTGTGGAGCAAATCGAAATTTCTCGTCGGAAACAGCAGACGGAGCTGCCGCTTGCCTTTGCGTCTCCTGAAGGAAAGCATCCTTGCCTTTGATCGGCTCTTCCGGTCCTGCTCTTTCCATTGTCACCCACCACCACCGCCCATCCCCCACCAACAGCAGCACACCAGTTGAACCCAATCGCGGAACAGCCGACACGCTTCCACTCGCGATCGACACGCTGACGTTGAGTTTACAGCAGAACAACCTTGGCGAGACAACCGCTTCGGATCGGACTTTTTTTCTCTCTCTTTTTTCTCTTCATTTTCGCTCCTCTTCTGCTGTGAGGTGCGGTGCGGTGCTTTCCGTATCAAGCTCGTTTTGTTTTGCAATTCCGACTCGCAGGATCTGCTGCTGCTGCTGCTGCTGCTGTCGACGACCGAAAACACACACGCACACGCATCGCCGCGTGATACCGCGGTGGGTTGGCATGCGTTCGCGTCGATCCTGACCGCGTTGGCAGCAGCTGCAGAGGCACAGCACCGCACCGCCATTTGGACCCGCTAGAAAAAAAAGGCCCAGAACAGCACAGCACAAATGCAAGGCCTGTATCCTCCCATCTCATCTCATCTCGACGACGACGAGAACTCCCACAATCTCGATACGACTGCTTGATCGTGTAGAACGCTTCGCAATGTACAGATACAGCATCTCACAATGAACCCTTGACCCCGCGCACACCTCACAAGCAGAACAGCTTGTTGCCCTTGCGCTTGCTCACCTCCTCCAGCCGTGCCTCCAGCGCCTTCCTCGCCCTCTCTTTCGCCAGCCTCTCCTCCTCCAGCTTGCTCTCGAATCCCTGCTTTTCGAGCATCACGCTGTTCCTGACGTTCTCCACCTCGGACTGCGCCGTGTTGAGCTGCGCGCGCATCGCGTTGGCCTCCGCCGCGTACCGCTCCCGCTCGCGCGTCACCTCGGACAGCTGCACCCGGCTCTTCCTCAGGTTGCGCTCGCTGTCGTTCAGCGCCGCTTCCAGCGTGGCCACCAGGTCGATGTTGGCCTGCAGGTCCGCTTCGCAGTGGTTCAGCTGTCTCGCCAGATTCTTGATCTCTTCCGCCTGTTCCGACAGCAGCCGCGTCAGCTTGACGTCTGGGCCTGCACCGTTGCCGAGCATGTGGCCGGCGGGAGAGTGGACAGACGTCATCGACGACGAGCGCGTCATGGAGCTCGCACCTACATTCGCAGGCGACTCGGGCCGTGTCATCAGCGACGACGTCGACGTGCGCACGCCAGCCGAAGTACGGCCTGTAAGGGTCCCTCCCGCCGGTGTCGGCGGAGGCGGCATGTTGGGCGGAGGTGTAGGCGGCGGAGGCTTGGCAGCTCCCAAGCTCGGTCGGTGGTTTCGCAGATCGAGCGTGTTGTTCGGCGACTCGTAGTCCGACGCTCGCCTGCTATTGATCGGCGAGCGCGCTCCGTTGGTGAGCGACGCACCCGCTGTGGCCGCAGCAGCAGCAATCGCAGCATCGTGCTCGCTCTGGCTGTGTTGTCCGAAGCTGCCGCTGCCGTTCGAACGCATCGACCTCGTCTCCGATGTGGCCAGACGCAGCTGCAAGTCTTTCACCGACTGTTCGTGACGAGCGCATTCGTCGCGCGCCGCCTGCAGCTCGGCCTTGAGCTTGGTCATGTCGCCTCGCGTCTTGGACAGCATCGACTTGTGCGACTCGAGCTCGCGCTTCAGCGCAGCATCGGCAGGGCTGGGCGTAGCCGCATTGCGCGCGTTGCTTCCGGTCGAAGTCACGGAAGTATCCTGCTGCTGCTGCTGCTGCTGCTGCTGCTGCTGTGCCGCCTCCGACTCTTGTCGCATCATCTCGATCTCGATCAACAGCTGATCCCGCTCCTCCTGCACTTCAGTCAGCGCAGCCTCCAGCGTCACGAGTGCATCGCTCGTATCGTTCAACTCGGCACGCAGCGTGTCGACCTCGTGCGGGTCAATCTCGAGCTTGGCCAGCACATCCTGGTGCTTGGCGTGCAGCTCTTCGTACGCGCGTCGAGCCTCGTCTCGGTCGCTGTTGACGATCTGCAGGTCCAGCAGGCTTCGGTCGAGCTTGGACGCATGCTCCGCTTGCACCTTGTCGAGCGTGGATTGGTGCTCGGTCTTGAGCGCGGTGAGCTGCTCCGTCATCTGCGAAACGGTGGCAGCATGCTCCTGCTGAATCTTCTCGAGCGCTGCCGTGTGCTTGGCGACAGTGGCTGCTTCGGCTTCACGAATTGCCACGGATACTGCCGAAAGATGCTGCGCTTCAAGCTCCATCCTGGCCTCCTGCAGCGCCTTCGAGTGGCTGTCCCGCAAAGCCTGCAGCTGTTCCTCGTTTGAGCGCGAGCTCTGAGCAACGTCCGCGTTGATGCTGGCCAACTTGGCCTCGTGTTCGGCCACAACACTCTGGTGCTGTGCGGTCTGTGCGTCCAAAGCCTTGGTCAGCGCGATGTGTGCTTCCTCCTTGACCTTGGTGAGCTCCTGAGCATGATCCTGCTGTGCCTTGGCCAGGACTTCTGCATGATCCTCCTCGTCCTCGTCCGCGCCGAACCCACCAGGGACGGATCGAACCGAAGCGGAAAGCTGCATCTTGGCGAGGCTCTCTGCATGCTGCTGCGCCAGCTGTTCCATGCCGACCTTGTGCTGCTGCTCCAGTCTGTCGATCGCAGCTGCATGCTCCTGCTTGAGTCGCTGCACTTCCGCCTGTGCTGCATCAGCCGCCGCATCCTGCTCAGCCGCCGCAGCAGCGTCGAGTTCGTCGGCAAGGCTGCGTCCGCTCGGTGACCTCGCTTTGGCGAGATCCGCCTCCTGTGGCACAGTCTGCATGGACTTGGCCGCAAGCTGTGCGCGCAGCTCCTCGATCTCGAGCGACATGTTGGCCACCTGGTCGCGCGACAAGGCTTCGAGCGTCTCGTTCTGCTTTCGTAGCGCCGACAGCTCAGCGGTTATGGACTCGACCGTCTCGCGGTGCTGTGTCTCCTTGCGAGCCATGGACCGCATCAGGTCGTCGAGCATCTGGGTGCTGTTCGAGTCCGTGCTAGAGCTACCGGCAGCGCCTTGCGCCATCACCTGGCGAATCGCTTCAAGGTCTTTCGCCGTTGCAGGTGTCAGCGCGCCTGTATCGGCACCATTGATACCGGCATGGGCGGGGGCGAGCAGCGTCTGCTCGACCTCATCGCCCGACACTCCAAGCTCCGCCTTCGTCGGCGAGGTAGCCAGCGAAGCAACCGTAGACTGCCTACGGCTGCGCAGCGACGTCTCGAGCGCCTGGATCTCTTCATCGCGGTCCTTGAGCGCCTCTTGCAGGCGCATCGTCTCCTTCTCGAGCGAGGCCACCTTGCGCTCATAGTTCGCCGGCGAATCGTGCTCGAACGCTTTGAGCGTGGGCGACGGTGGCACGGAGCCCGTGAGCGACAGCGGCCTTGGCCCCCTCGTCTGCGAAAGTTGCGAGGGCAAGGCCGACGCAAAGTCCAGCGACGAAGATTGCGAGATCGAGCGAGTGCGACCATGAGCGAGCGGAGAGATGGCCGACGACCTCGTCCCGTCGCTCTTGTTGTAGCCTAAAAAAGAACCGGACGATCGGCGAGAGAGGCGGTTCGACGGGCTGGGCGTCTGTCGGTTGGTGGTGTCGATGAGCAGGCTGCCGGGACGGCGGCTGGACAAGCTTCGCTGCTGGAGGTTGCTGCCACGCCCAGGAGTCTGTGGCGGCTGGTTCTCGTCTCCCTGCGAATCGAGCACCTCGAGCTGCTCGTCGTCGCCGCCGGCATCTTTGTCGAGTTTGAACGAGTCGGGCTCGAGGTGCGAGGGGACACCGCCGTTGAGCTTGATCTCGGTGAGCTGCGAGTTGAGGTCGTTGATCTCGGCCAGCGACTCTTTGTACTTTTGCCTGGTCAATTCGAGCTCGGCACGGATGCCGGACTCCGAGTCGCGAACGGCGCGCATCTCTTCCTGCAGACTTGTGAGGCGCTCTTCTAGCTCCTTGACGGCCGACGCGTCGACTCCGTTTGAAGGCAGAGCTTTTGCTACAGCATCGTCGTCGTCTTCGTGGGACTTGGCAGCAGCTCCGAGGAGTGCGCCGCCGACACCACCAGCTGCAACGCCGGCAGCAGCAGCGACCTGCAACTCCTTGATCTTCTGCGAAAGCGAGTGCTTCTCTTGTTCATGGCCATCGCTGACCTTGGCGAGCTGGTCATGCTGAGCAGTGAGGCTATCGAAACGCGAAGCGAGACTGTCGTGCTTGGCGCTGGCCTCAGCCAGACGTGCCTCGAGAGTGTTGACCTCGACCGTCTTGGCTTCCAGCTCGGCTGCCATCGCGCGCGTCTCTTGGCCGTTGTCGAGCAGCTCGAAGCGCGAGAGCAGGTTGCGGTAGTCCTCGTCGCGCTTCTCGAGATCCGCCTCCATCTGGGCCACTTTGCGCGCGAGGCTGGCTGCCGACTCGTCCGAAGACGCCAGTTTGGCCTCCAGATCGCGGATGTACTGCTCGGACGACGTTTCGACCTCCTTGAGACGCGCGATCTCCTTGTGCAGCTCGGCGAGCACCACCGAGTCGGTATCGCCGCGCGATCCCACCGCCTCGAGTCTCGCCTCGAGCTCGCGGGCATACACCTCGGAGGATGACTCGCGTTCCTGCAGCTTCTTCAGGCGGGACTGCAGCTCTGCTACGTCGGCCTCCTTCTCTTCGAGCTCGGCGCCGATGATCTCGAGCTGGCTCGACTGCTGCTCGATCTGGGCCTCGCGCTCGTTGGCAATGTCCTCGACGTAGGCGAGCGCCGCTTTTGTCAGGTTGAGCTGGCCTTCGAGCGCATCGATCGACTTTTCGTATTCGACAATGATGGGTTCGGCAGCGCGGAAGAAGTCCTGCTCGCTGCCGTCTTGCTTGGAAGGGTCGAGCTGGGTGCGGAGCTGCGTGACTTCAGCGGTGAGCTGGCTGTGCTTCTGGCTGAGCGAGGCGTACTTGTCCTGCCAAGCGAGGACCTCGCGCTGCGTGGTTCGAGTGGCGTCCTTGTTGCGAGGATCGTCGAGGTCGACGATGCCCTTGCCGACGCCCTTGATGATGCTGAGCTCCTTGCGAAGGCGCTGGACGAGCGTCTGGAGGTAGTCGACGTCGTCCCAACCGACTTCGACCTCGTTGAGTTCGGCCTTGTTCTTGATGTTGCGCGCGCGGTTGGCGTACTGGAGCGTGTTGACCGTCTCGCTGACGTTGTACTCGGTGGGTGAGACACAGGCGATCATGAGGGTGTGCGCGTTGCCGCCGAGACTGTCTTGCAGGAGTCGAGTGAGCTTGCTGTCACGGTAGGGGATGTGGGTGGCACGCTTTGCTTTGGCAGGGTCGCCGAGGGCGGAGATGACGTTGCCGAGTGCGTGCAGGCCGGAGTTGATCGAGATACCTTCCTTGACGCGGTCTCCCTGTGCTGCGGTACGCTTGAGACGCTCCGAGCCGGCGAGATCGACAAAGTGGAACTTGCTGCTGACGGTGACCCATTCGCCGTCTGCAGATGCGCTGCCGATCGAGTCGTCGCCGACATCACCGTACGTGCTGGGAGGTCGCAGCCCGATGGAGGAGGTGCGTCCGCCGAGTGCCGGAATGCCGCTGGGTGTCCTTCGTCCGAACGAAGGCGAGGCCACGCGACCGGCCATAGGAATGCCAGACGCTCGCGACAGACTCGAGACCGCCCTTCCACCTGGAGTCGCGCGGCCACCGAAGCTCGAGGGAGGCGCAGCGTTGGGAGGTGGACCCGAGCCGACCCACTTCTTTTGAGTGAGGGTGATGGAAAAGATGGCGTGGGATCGAGAGGATTGGGCGTTCATGTCGGTTTCGTTGGTTCTGCGCACCGAACTTCCCTGGAGCAAGAAGTTCATGACTTCGGCGACGTTGGCCACCTTGGCTTCGCGGAGGCCGCTCCAGATGATTTGGCCGTTTTTGCCCTCGCGGATCTGGACGTGCGGTCTCGCATCGCCGTCGACAGCATCGCCGAGCAGGTCGATGAGGTCCTCGTTGTAGATTTCGATGAAGCTGACCTTGGCGCTGTACTGGGTGCCGTTGGACTTGTTGTTGCGCATGGCGGAAAAGATGCGAGCGACGGCGCGCGGGATGATGCCCATCTGTGGATCCGCCGAGCGACCAGCGACGAGACCCTCGTAATCGACGTCGTCGCCGGCCGAGGTGCCCATGGTATACGACTTTCCACTCGAGGTCTGCCCGTAGGCGAGGATGGTGACGTTGTAGCCTTCGATGAAACGGTCGATCAAGGGCTCTGCTACGGTGAAGATGTCCTTCTGGCCATCTGCGGGGGAGAAGACGCGGTCGAAGCTGAACGCCTGACGCTTGTCGCGGGTGAGTGCGGACGAGGGACCTGCGCTGCCGCCTGGCCCAGCTGGAGGAGCGGAGCCAGGCTCTACGGTGACGCTGCTGTTGGAGGAGGCGGTGAGGATGCTTTTCTGCCATCTTGGAGGGATGTTGCTCTGGTCTGTGGTGGTGACGGGACGGATTCGGACGGCGACTTGGACGGAGGTGGTGTTGGGAATCGAGGGCGTCGAGGCGCCGCTCGCCTCGCGTGTTCTCGACATGGTTGTCGGAGCGCGGTGTGTGTGTGTGTGTGTGCGAAATAGATGGTATCTACGAGGAAGGGGTGAATGACGCCTGTTTGCGAGATCAGAACAGCCTTGATGAGGGAATCAAGATATATCGAGCCCCTCCGACGAATTGGGGGTCGCGGCGTGACTCGCTCCGAGCTGATTGGAGTGAAGCCAATGACAAGAGCGACCGGCGAGGTGCTCCTCTTTCGACCGTGGCGTAAGTGGTGGGATGAGCGGTATGAAGGCCGGGCGACGAATGGAGAATGAAATGAGCCCTTGAAGAATGGTGGGGCAGCGTAGGAGGCCAGCAGCCGGTGCGTCGACGATGCGACAGATGAGTTTCGTTATGGTGGTGATGGAAGGAGAAGGATGAGAAGCAACGTACGCGAGAGAGATAGCAAAAGCAGCAACGCAGCAACGCAGCAACGCAGAACGAGACCCTGCTCGTCTCTGCGCAGAGAGAAAAGGGCGCGCTGTGCTCCGCTGCTCTGCCCCGACTGGCTGCTGCTGCGCCGTTGTCGAGCAAAAATCAGGGTTGCGTGCGTGCGTGTTGCGTGCGTGTGTCTCTCTTTCTGCGCTCGCCAAGTGTTATTTTCCAGTCGAAATTCCAACAAGAAACGCGCTTCTCAGCTGCTTTTTGACACGCAAAGCCAATGCGCTAAGGGCTGCGACATGGCAAAGCGGCCCATGCCATGCCATAAACCAGATCCGTCGTCAAGCGAGCAAGCAGATCCATGCCTGTCTGCTGCGACGTAACGATGGCGCAGCCATGCAAAAGCGGGAATGAGAGCTCTAGCCCAAGTGGCAACAGCAACTTGCATCCAGAATGCGCACTCTCGCAGCAGCAGCTGCCGGACCTTTTCCTGCTCAGATCCCAGCGCAGTCCTTTGCATTCTACCATCTTTGGTCTTGCAAGAGGTCCGAGGCCAGCTAGAAGAAAGCTGCACGAGTCTGTAGGCGAGTTCTAGTTTATTTGCGAAGGGGGCAGCCTTGCAGCTTGGCTTGCAAAGCGATGGAGAGCATGCAGAGCACGAGATTCCTGACAGCTTGCGCATCGCTTAGCCAGAGACGTCTCTGACGAGCTTGAGCAAGCGAGGCGACGAGACGACGACAAGCCGCTCTTTACGCGAGAGAGGTTCAGTGGCAGCGCAAGACGCGACCAACCCAAACTCAAAAAAGGCTTTGAATGTTTCATCGAGCAATACAACATTTTCGAGCATTCGGCAAGGAGCATGGCCCGAACAGCCGGTCCGAGGGTCATGTGCGAGCAACGACCCTGACGCTTTCCCCCGCACTTTTTTTTCCTGCCCCACCACCATCCACCACCTCCTTCTCCTCGGTGCTCAGTCCCATACGCAACCATGTCCGGCTGGACACCCATCAACCCGCACCCGCGCATCAGCGACGTCGACGTCGCACACTTCGACTACGCCACGTATCCATGGCAGGACATCACGGTCACCCTCCGCCCCGACGGCATCGCCATCCTCTACCTCGACCGGCCCGAGCAGTACAACACGTTCACAGGGCCCATGTCGTACTCGATCGTGTTCGCGTTCGAGCTGTTCGATGCGGACGACCGCGTGAAAGTGGCCGTCATCACCGGTGCGGGCGGCAAGGTCTTCTGCGCGGGCGCGTACCTGGCGCAAGGGTTTGGCGCGATCGCGGACCATGCGCAGGGCCACCGCGACGGGGGCGGACAGGTGGGGCTGGCGATTCTGCGGTGCCGCAAGCCCTCGATCGCGGCGATGAATGGAAATGCGATCGGCATCGGTGTCACGATGACGCTGAGCTGCGACTTTAGGCTGATCGCGGAGAACGCAAAGGTTGCGATCCCGTTCGTGCAGAGGGGCATTGCGATGGAGGCGTGTTCGTCGTACCTCCTGCCAAGGCTGGTAGGTGTGTCCAAGGCGATGGACATCATCTTGACGGGAGACGTGCGTTCGCCCAAGGATGAAAGTTACATGGCACTGTGGACGCGTGCACCGCTTCCGCAAGACCGAGTGCTCGCCGAATCGATCGCACTCGCCGAAAAGCTGGCCAAGAACAGCACAGTGTCGATGGCGCTGTGCAAAGCGCAAATGTGGCGCCAGGTCGACTCGCCCGAGGACGCACATCTGCTCGAGAGCCAAGGCATCTGGGAAACGTCCCGACTGGACGGGTTGGAGGGGGCCAAGAGTTTCCTGGAGAAGCGCAAGCCCGAGTTCCCGGGCAAGATGCGCGATCTCGAGCGGTTCGCCTTCTGGCCGTGGTGGCGACAGGCCGACGTAGCGCTGTACCCGCGCGGACCCGAGTCGATGCGTGCTGCTCAAGCCAAGGCCAAGCTTTGAAAGACGACGTTTGCAGAGCATACAATTACACTTGATGTTTGTTACATGAAAAAAGACCCCGCCTCAATTCGACGCCTCGAAGCGCGCCTTGCTCGCCGCGAACAGCAGCTCCTGCTGGCGCTGCAGCTCTTCCTCGCTCAGCCCGCTCTGTTCCATCCTCGAGGTCTTTCGTTCGCGATCCTTCTGCGCCGCCTTGTGCTCGGACAGTACGCCTTTCGCTTCTTCGATGAAGCTCGGGAAGCCGAGGTCGTCGAGCGCCTTGAGCACGTGCTCCGGAGCGATGGTTTTTTTCGAGTCTCGCTCGCACACCTCGTTGGATTCGGACGAGAGCAGGTGGATGAACTCGACGCAGCACTCGATGAGCAGGTCGCGCGTGTCCTTGGAGCACGACACGTCCTTGGGCAGCATCTCGCTGATGAGTTTTTGGACGGTGGCTTTGGGCAGCGACAGCTCGTCGTCGGCTGGTGCGCCCGAGGTGAGCCTCTCGTCGTCCGACATGGTTCTGCTGGAGGTGTGTGCAGTTGATGGATGTGGTGTGTGCGGTGTGTGGAGCTTCGAGGATTTTTTGGGATGAAAAAGTGTTAGACCGCTCTTGCTAGGGTAAAGTTGTTGCGGAAAATCAAGGGCGCATGAAAAAATGCGTTCGAGAGAGGCGTGGCTTGGGAGAGGTCACTGTCAGTGAAGAGGGAGGATCGAAACGGGGGGGGGCAAAAAGCGGGAATGCTCCAAAATCCGAGTTTCCTTTTTATTCCGTCGAGCCTGTGCTGGTCCAAGGAGATCGCCTCCGCTCGCACTCGAGACGCGTGTTGTGCCTCTGTCTCGTTTCCCACTTGCAGCTCAACCGCCCACCTCTGGTTTGCTGCGTGATGTGACCCAAATTGAGCGCGCGCGTCTCTCTCTTTCCTTGCAGTGAGTCGCTGCGCAGTTCGCCGTCTGAAAACATTTTTCCCCCTCCGCCTGTCATCGTGATCTGTCGAGGAGAGCAGTCTATTTTCATGTTACTCAGCATGGTGCGAATCCCACCTGCTCGCCAAGTCCTAGGCGAGAGTGAACTGAGGCATCACCACTCAAGCCTCTAAATCTCTGACATCCTTTTCGCGAGTCAGTGCGTCTACGCTGGAGGGACGAGTTGCGTGTCAGGGATGCTGCGGATGCGAGGAATCGGCATATCGGGCGACAGCATTCACAGATTCACGATTCGACATGACGCTGAAAAGTCCAAGATGAAATCGTGCGTGGCTGGTTGGCTGGTTGGTTGAGAAGAAGAAAATGACTCGAAAACATGGGCTTTCGAGGGTCGGTTGGAAGCTCAATTTTTTTTGGAAGACTCAAGAAGAAAGTGGCAGAGAGGCAAGCACAGCGGCAGGCGGGGGAACGTTCAACTTGGCGAGGTTCCAGAACGGTGTCGGAGACATGAGAGAGTGCATTGACCTGCATCATCCGCTTGCCTGCTCGCCTCGCACGTTGAATTCTTCCAAACCAGACCCACACACCCGCCCTCCTCCTTCCACCACACCAACACCTCCTCACCGCACGCATTTCGGCCGCACACAATGACGACACTGACCTACAAAGACGCGCTCAACGAGCTCGACGACCGACGCATCAAGTCGATCAAGCCGCTCATCCCGCCGCAGATCCTCGTCGAGGAGTACCCGCTGAGTCTGCAGGCGGCGCAGACCGTCGCGTACGGGCGCAAGGCTACCGAGGAGATCGTCAAGCAAGAAGACGACCGGCTGCTCGTCGTTGTCGGTCCGTGTTCCATCCACGATGTGCGTTCCGGGCTCGAGTACGCACGCAAGCTCGCCGAGTACGCCGAGACGGCCAAGGCGGACCTGCACATCGTCATGCGCGTCTACTTTGAAAAGCCACGCACCACGGTCGGCTGGAAGGGCTTGATCAACGATCCGAACCTCAATGGCAGTTTCCAGATCAACAAAGGCTTGAGGCTCGCACGAGGTTTCTTGCTCGAGGTGAACAACCTCGGTCTGCCGGCGGGAACCGAGTTCTTGGATACCATCAGCCCGCAGTACACGGCGGATCTGATCTCGTGGGGCGCGATTGGCGCACGCACCACCGAGTCGCAAGTGCACCGCGAGCTGAGCTCCGGCCTGTCGATGCCCATCGGCTTCAAGAACGGCACGGACGGCAGCATCTCGATTGCCGTCGACGCCATCAAGGCTGCGAGCGCCGAACACGTCTTCCTCTCCGTCACCAAGCAGGGCATCTCGGCCATCGTCGAGACCAACGGCAACGACGCATGCCACGTCATCCTGCGCGGCGCCAACACGGGCCCCAACTACTCGTCCGAACATGTCGCCGCCGTCTCGGCCAAACTCACCGCGGCGAACCTGCCCGCGCGCATCATGATCGACTGCTCGCACGGCAACAGCGAAAAGAAGCACGAGAACCAGATCAATGTTGTGCGGTCTATCAGCGCCCAGCTCGGCGCAGCCGACGAAAACGCCTGCAACATCTTCGGCGTCATGATCGAGAGCAACTTGGTCGAGGGCAAGCAGAGCATCCCCGCCCAGGGACCCACCGCGTTGACGTACGGCCAGAGCATCACCGACGCGTGCGTCAACTGGCACACCACCGTCCAGGCGCTCGATCTGTTGCGACAGGGCGTGAGGAAGAGGAGGGACAGCCCCGAGGCCAAGCGCTGGTTCAAGGCCAGGCTCAGCAGGTCCAGCAGCAGCGAGGGGGTCAACGACCACTTTTTGCGCAAGCAGACCGAGGGCCAGACGGGTTTCAACGACGAGGCTCTGGCTACGTTGGGCAAGAAGTGATTAGGCCGCCGTTGTACGCTTTTCTCTCTCAAAAGACATCTTTGCAATCTCATCGTCATCTCATTCGCACGCATCACTCGTTTGTGTGTTTCTTCACGTTTGCATTCCAACGATTCATCTTCCCGGCCGCTCACACCGCAGGCGCACGACACGTCGGACACGTCGTAATGCGCCTCAACAGCCCGATCGCGCACTCCTCGTGGAAGATGTGCCCGCACGGCAGCACCACCGCGCGCTGCGCCTCCCGGAACTGCGCGAGGCAGATGGCGCACTTGTCCACACGCACGCCGACGCAGCTGAGCTTCTGTTTGATCTTGCCCGCGCGCGTCGTGCGTCGCGAGTCGCACTCGATCAAACCCACCGAGAGCGAGGCGAGCTGCTCGGCGGTCGCGGCGGTAGGTCGGGCGGGGCCGAGGAACTCGCCGATCGCAGAGAGCGATTCAAAGTGCGAGCCTTGCCGCTCGAGCTGTGCGACGAGCAGGTCGAAGTCGGTCAGGCCCAGCGAGGCTTCTCGACGCGGAGCGGCTGGGCTCGTCGTGATGGAGCGAGTGGGCGAGGCGGACGGCTCTGCTGGAGGTGTTGCGGTGTTGCTGGTGCGGGTATCGGGTGCAATTTGGTCTCGAGCGCTTGTTTCAGCTGTCGGCAAAGCTGTGGTGAGGACGGCGTGGTGAGTCGGTTCGTATGAAGTGGCAGCGGAGGTCGATCGAGCCGGAATGTCACTCGACATCTGCACGGCCAAAGTGTTGGGGAGGGCCCTCGATGACGACGATTCCGGAGCTGCTGGAGTCCGCACCGCCCATGCCTCGTTGCCCAGATCGTCCCAGTCCCTGTTGCGAGGGCGAGTCGGCAACGGAGGAGGTGCAGGCAACTGTCTGCGACTTGGTCCAGCAGCTTCGTCCTCGCCTCCTTCGCCGCTGATCCCCAGTCCGTGGTGCGTCCTCAAAGACGCAGGAAGCGACGGCAACGGCCGCGAGCGCTGCGATGCCGCTTCATCCCGATCAGCTTCCTCGCCAACACGTTGCGTCCATCTGCTTTTCGGCACCGTATCCATGCTGGACGAAGCTGAGTGCGTACGAGACTCGCGACCGTCACGTCGAGCGAAGGCCGCCGCTTGCGCTGCTGCAATCGACGCAGACAGGCCGTTCCGGCTTCCGGAGGCCAGGATCTGCTCGGGCGTCATGAGCGGCGATTTGGGCGGCAAGGACGGCGGCGTGGTGGAACCAATCTCGTGTTCGCGTCGGGTGAGGGTGTGCATGGCCTGCGTCCGCGGTGAGCGAGGCAAGGCGCTCGAAGAAGCGGCGTCGGACGATGACGGCACTGCCAATCGGCTATCCGAAGCTGCTGGCTGCTTTTCTGGCTGCTCGTCGCCATGCAGAGAAGCTGACGTCCATTCGGACGCTGCCTCCTCGATCTGCCTGGCCAGTGCTTCCATCGAGGCCGACTGTGTCATCTGGCTCGAATTGGCGACGGGATGGTCCACATTCCGCGAGACGCGGAAAGGGTTGGTGTCGGGTCTCCTTGCCGGCAGCGTCGGAGGTGGCGGCGGCGGACGTCTCTGCGCAAGATACCTATCTCCGAACGTTTCATTTCCGTCGGTGCGGGAGAAGCGTGGGAAGACAGCCGGCTCGGGTCTCTCCTCTGTATTGCCACCTTCAGCTGCTCCTGAATCGATGCTTTGAGTCGAGGCACTGCGCGTGAATGCTGCTGACCGCGATGCGCTTGCCAACAAGGTATCGCTTTGCTTTGCCGGCGAGCTGGGCGACCGCGCATCTTGCTGGTCCCGGCCAGGCGTCGGCGCCGCCTCGAACCGCGAGATCATCGCCGACACCTTACCTCCCGGTGTCCTGGACGCTGACACGGACTGAGCCCTCTGCGGTTCCAACGGCGCCGGCAGCCTGTCTCGCTCCTCGGAGGGAATGTACGACAGCCACGAAGGAGCCACTCCGGGTGCCGCACTTGATGCCGATGGCGGAAAGTGACGGGTGGCATCCGTGATCGCTGGCAAGCGTCCACGAGGCAGCGGTGCAGCCGAAGATCGCGGGTTGACAAACGACACGGGGCGACTGGCGGTGGAAGCGGCCCTCGACAAGGCGGATGGCGGTGACGGAAGCGGACCTCGGCCTCGAACGATCGCACCTTGGCGTGAGAGACGGTTGCTGGTCGGCAGCGTAGGCGCAGGAGCTGCAGAAGATTGCTCGCTGCGGGTGGGCGCAGCCTCCGTGCCACTCTGCGATTCTGTCGTAGTCACGCCCGACGTCAGCTGCAAACGCCCACCAAGTTCGGCACGCGTGATCATGCTTGGCGGCAACATGGACGTTGGGCGACCCGTCTTGGCAAGCAGCCGTTCCAAAGCCGCCAGGGAGTCCTGCCTCGACTGAGTAGAGGCGCTGAGCTGCGCGATCTGGAGGAGCGCTTCATCGCGTGCTCTCTGCTCGGGCAGCCGAGCTGCGGAGGAGGACGGTGCGGCGGTGTCGAAATTGTTCGTCCTGTCCGTGAACGATCTGCTGCCTGCGCTTGGCTGCCTGCCTAGAGTCGGCGCTGATGAAGAGGTGATCGATGTGGCGTCGTCTTGCTTTGCGGCAACAGTCTGCGCGCCAGCCAGTGTGTCTGCTTTTGCAGCAGTCGAGCTCAGCTGCGCTTCCACCGGAGTCGAGGCCTTGAGCGGCTGCACGCTTCGCTCCGAGATGCGACGGTCGTTCAGAGGTCGTCCGGCTTGCAGTGTAGTGGACGAAGCTTGCGTTGCAGGCGGCAACATGCTCGAGGCATTCGCATGCAGGCCCGGAGATGACTGATTTGCAGCGCCGGCAACAAGAGGCTGGCCAAAGAGCCCCTTGAGTCGATCCCTGAGCTCAATGTTGCGTCCGATCGGTCCGTAGGCCAGGGGCTGCAAGAGTGGGTCGAGCGAGGAACGCCTCGCATCGATGGGCGGAGGATGCGTAGCGAGAGGCAAAGTGAGTTCCGGCTTGACGTGCGAATGCAAGCTGGTATGAGAGGCTGAGCCGATGCTCTTCCTAGCGGAAGCAGAGGTCTCGACGTGTGGAGCCTGCTTCGAAGCTGCGGTGGGCTGATCCGCATCCGAAAGGTCGCGACTGCTCGAAGTATCTTCCTCAAAGTCACCTGCACGATCGTCCGACGGTGGAGCAATGGTGGGCTCGGCGACACGTTCAGGCAGCTTGCCTTGGGCTTTGAGGCTCAAGCTGCGTCTTGGGCCATGCGAATTCGATCCTTGAGCCTCGAACGGCCGCGGTGTGTCGAGAGGGCCAACCTGAGGACGCGGCATGCCGGCACTTGCTCGATTTGCAGACGGGGCGGCGTCAGCTGCATCGATCTTGCTGGGAGTTTGCTCTTCAGGCTCGTCCACGATGGACAGATTTGGCGCCGAGGAGGTGTTGCGAGCATGGACCGACTGGTGCGCATTCACGAAAGGATCCTTCTGCTGGCTCTCGGCCGCACGCGCATCGTAGAAAGCACGATGCTGCTCGTCGTCCTCGTCGCTGGAAGAGTACATATCGAGCGCGTCGTCGGTATCAGTCGAATCCGAAGATGAGTCCGAGTAGGCAGCACCGCCGCGCGAACGACCCAAGACGAGCGGAGGCGGCGCTCTTGGCAGAGCCCGGTCCATCAAAGCGAGGTTGGCCGGGTCGGGTACTTTTTGAGACGTGCTGCTTGTCTGTCTGCGGTGCGGCGACACGCGGTGACTGAAGGCACCTGGCATGGCTGCATCATCTTCCTCGCCGCTGTCAGACACTGGTGGCTCCTGTAGTGCTTGCAATCTCGCGGCGGCTTCCTCCTCTCTCTTGCGCAAGGCGTCAAAAGCAGCTGCCTCTGCCAACCACTGCTCGATGGACGAGTCGGATTCCGCACCATCATCGTCGTCGTCTCCAGCCAAACGTGAACGTTCGCTCGACGCATCGTCGTCGTCCGCATCCACGCGGTGTTCATGTGCTGAAGATGCGGCCACGCCTGCTCGCGATGCGCCTGCTTCTTCGTCACTCGACGATTTGGCGTAGGTGGCAGGAGGCGGTGCAGAGATGACGTAAAGCGTATCTTCCGGTCGTCGGCTGAGGGGAAGATGCGAGTCGCTGTCGTGGCCTCGACCACTTTGTCCTTGAACCAAACGACGTACGGGCAGGCTGCTGAGGGAGGTGCGTCCGTTGGCGCCAGGACGGCTTGTGCGCTGTTGAGACTGGACCGGAGTCTGCGTGTCCGAGTTGGTCTTTCGATGGCCAGAGATGCGGCGAATGGTCGATGAAGAGGGTCTTGCAATCTCGGCGGTCGTGGAGGTGGACGTCGGCCTCGAAGGGACAGGCATAGATGGAAGACCAAGGCGAGGCTCATTGGCAAGCATGAGCCTGCCACTCGTGTCAGGTTCGCGAGCGACGGATTGTATGATAGGTGGCTGTGGCTGAGACGGTGGTGGAAGAGATGAGACCTCATCTGCAGGTGCAGTGACTGCTGGCGGCGTTTGCATTGAATCAGTTGAAGGCTGGTCGACCGAAGGCTGTGCGATGTGTGCCGGTGAAGAAAGAGCCTCTTGAGCCTGTACTGGCTCCGCCGTCGTGGGAGCTTGAAGCGGTTGCTCATCGCTTTGCGCTGTTGCGAGATCTGCGTCAGAGAGCCGTTCCGCCTGAGTCGCTTCCTCAACCAGAGGAGCCACGCCTTGGCTGCCCGCGTTGTCGACTGGGTCCGTTTGCACGGCAGAAAGCGGCGGCGCCTCAGCTGTGGGCAACGCATCGCCTTCCACTTCCACGTCTGTTGTCTGCAGAGGTTGTTCGGCGCTGACCTCCGGCTCTGCCTCTGCGGCTTGCTCCTCGCTTGGCGTCGAGTCAGCCTGTGCATCCGCGTCTTGCTCGATGCGAGCTGCTCGGAACGCTGAAGCACGTTCTCTTGCCACGCGACGCTGCTGTTCACGCAAGAGTCTCACCTCGAAGTCCAAACCGTTGCGAATGTCGGCTTCCCATGCACGACGCTCCTCGGTGAGCTCGAAGCTTTCGTCTTCGCTGGCGGATGCTGAGCTTGGTGTCGATGCGCGACTCGCAGGCCGACTGCGGCTGGGAGTGGCATCTTGAGTTGGTTGAGGCGTTGGCTGCTCTGGCAATGGAGTCGTCGGTGACAGTCTCGGGGATGGCAGCTCTTCAGCAGCCGAGACGGCTTCATCTTCGTCGCCGCTCACGAATGGCGGTGGAGGGCTGTCGGGGATGCGAGCGTGCGGCTGTGGACCGATGAGTTGTGCGTCGTTGGCTGCTTCCGAGTGAGTTGGTGGGAGTGGAGGAGTGGGAGGCCGCGCGGCACCAACAGGAAAGGGTGGTGGGAGATCGTCAGGGTCTGCTTCTGTGATGTCGTTCCAGACGTTTTGGCGATGCATCGAAGTTTGCGGCGCTGGCCTCGAGGCTGCTGCGGCTGGTTGTGCCAATGCATCAGATGCGAGAGTCGCTGGCGCTGTGTCGAAAGCATTGTGAGAGCGGCGTTGGACTGCGGGTGCACTCTCTGTGCGGGGGCAAGGCGGGCGTAGACCTGACGGTTGAGAGGCGTTCGAGCTACTGGATGCGACAGGCTGAGAGGGCTCCGTGTCGTCTTGTGACAAGGCGCTTTCGGGACGGGTGATGCCACTGGCTCTGGAAGCAGGTCTGCTTGCGTCGTCCCTAGCAGCGGACGAAGGGCGTCTTCTGCGAGTGCGTGCTATGACTGTCTGCGATGTCGTAGGTGCGCTTGCTTGCGACTGCGACGTTGAAGCCAGTGTGGGTGTCTGTCCGCCGCTGTATGCCCTGCGCATGGCCGGATGCTGTGCTGACGGTGGAATGAGCAGCCCAGTGCTGACAGGAGCGTCCTCGAGCGTGGTCTGGTACCTGCGACTGGAATCGAGAAGAGTCGTGGACGAGGCGGAGGGCACTGCTGCCAGCGCTGCTGCCGCTGCTTGCGCATTCTGTGCTTTGCGCTGGCGTATCTTTTGCTTCTTTTCCTTTGCCTGTTTCCTCAACAGGTTATCGGGTGCTGTGAGTGTGACTCTGCCAAAGTGCGACTCGAGGTTGGTGAGGTACGGTGCATCTGCAGCCTCGACGGTTCGGGCTTGGGATACAGCAGCCGAGCTGGATGCGACGTGGACATCGGTGGACCTAGGCAGCAGAGAGCCTGACGAGTGTGCGTGGCCTGCGAGATTGTACATGCGAGACCGATTGGCAGAGGTGGCCGGCTGGTTGCGGTCTTGCCTTCGTGGTGGTGGCGGCATGGTGTTGGTAGATCATTCCGATGACAGCGCTTGTCATTCGGAGTGGATCAGCGCAGTGTCGAGAGGGTATAGGGTATCCTGAAGTCGAGCCAGTCGGATCGCTCTTGTCACGAGTCACAACGCCACCGACAGAGACGAGCGAGCCATAGCAACGAGGCTCTGCTTTCGACGATGCTCCTGCTTGGTCAGCCTAGGCGGCTCGTCCGTCGTCCGTCGGAAGCGTGTGTCGACGAGGATGCTGGATGGGCCGAAAGCTGTCGAGGTGACTATACAAAAGCAAGGCCGAAGCTGGTTCGAGCGTTGTTTGCTTTTCCATAAAGTCACCAAAAATAAATTTGGCTTGGCACAGACGCACATGCTTTCGTCTGCAGTTCATTCCTGCGGCTGCAGCCTCGACAGCTTGAAAACGTCACTGCGCGTGCCAAGGGCATTTCCAATCGCCTCACACGACTCGACTCCAGCAGCACACTCCAACAAGCTTGCTTCGCTCTCGACACAACACTTGATGGCATCGCAAGCAAAGCAACACGACCGAAGCTACTAGAACAGGTACAAGTACAATATGTAGGAGTGAGATGATTCCGAAAGCGCAAACAGCTCATGTCGCCTTGACAGCAGCAGCAGCAGCAGCAGCGGGCTTGGCCGAAGCAGCAGCAGCCTTCTCTGTCGACTCTACCGCCTTGGAGCTGGTGGCGGTCGCAGCCGACGCCTTTGCTGCACGCTCCTTGGCCGACTCGAGCGACTCGACGTACGTGCTCGGGAACCAGCCGATGCGGCCATCTCGCGTTCGGCCCCGCCACCACGCGCTCTCGGCACCCGTCTGCGGATCGTGCTTGCTGAGCACCGCAACAATATCGTTGGGCTGCAGGCTCAGCTCGAGTGGATCCGCGGCTGGGTAGGCGTAGAGCGCGCGCACAAAGCTGAGCTTGCTCGGGTCGATCGCTTCGCCGTTGGCGTCGTTGGCCGAGATCATGCCTCCGCCGTGCTGGCCTGGAAGCACGCCCGCCTGGCCTGGGTTCTGCCCCTGCTGCTGCTCGAGGCGCTGTCGCTCGGCTTCTTGCTTGGCCGTGATGAATCGCACCAGCTTGCCCATGAGGTATGGCAGGCCGATGACCGCCATAAAGAACACGATCAGCGGACGCTTGCTTGGACGTGCCGCTTTCGCTGGCTGACCGCTGCCGGCGTGTGCTGCAAACTCTTTGAACTCGCGTGCATCCAGCTCCACCGCCGGCGCCTTGCCTACGAGTCTGAGCCCCAAGTTCTTGAGATAGCGTGCCAGCGCAAAGATGCTGAGCACCTGGCCGAGGTAGTTGCGCAAGTGCGCAAACTGGTCCGCCACCCCCACCATGGCAAAGAAGCTGCTGTGCGTCGCCATGAACGTGCTTTCGAGCATCTGTGCGAATCCTCCGAATGCGCCCACGATGCTGCTGATGAGCTCGAACGTCGCTTGCGTGCCTGCCTCCATGCGTTGCGTCAACGAGACGTCGCCCGGTTGTCCTGGCATGCCGGGCATCCCACCCATGCCCATGCCCATTCCCATGCCCATGCCGTAGCCACCGTATCCGCCGTAGCCTCCATATCCACCGTAGCTGCCGTAGCCGCCGTATCCTCCATAGCCCATGCCGCCCATGCCGCCCATGCCGCTCATGCCGCCGTATCTAGAGTAAGGCGAGCCGTACGATGTTCCATAGGTAGAGCCCATGCCTCCGTACGTAGATCCGAGTCCCCCCACTGTGCTGCGGTACGGAGAGTTGTAGGCAAACGATCCGTAAGCGCCCGTGCCTGCAGCTGTGGTGCCGAGTGTCGACGGCCGTTCCGGCAGCGCTGGAGCGGCTGACGATGACATGGTGGTGGTGAGCGCCGAGGAAGTCGATGGCGCGGCGGAGGAAGCCATGCTGGAGGTGGAAGAGAGGTCGGCGCCTGCACCCGCACCCGCACGTTCCCAAGGCTTTGGTGGCGAGGGCATTCGATGCGTGATGGGATGTGTTGCTAGAGCAAGAAGTTGAAGCCTTTAGGTGTCGAGCGATGCTGGATAGAAGCCGCAAGAAGCAGTGATAAAGGTGCAGCTGCAGTCGTAGATGGAAATGACACGAGGTTGGTGTGTATGAGATCTTGTAAGAGTGGTGTCCGTCGAGCGATGTCGGTGGTATTTGGAGGTCAAGTGGTGGCAATGGAGACGAGAGATGGACAACCGGCGCGCTTGCAGCGTACGAAAGTGTGCGAACGAAAGTGTGCGAA
>LT795061.1:66958-83578 GCA_900162835.1 Sporisorium reilianum f. sp. reilianum | reverse complement strand
AAAAAAAAAAAAGGTTAACAGGGCCCAGTGCATGACAAAAAAAAGAGAGAGTGGATTCCGAGGCTCGCACTGTTTGACTGCGAGAAAAAAACGCGGTTGCAGACCGAGTCAACGTGCCGGATTGGCTTGACGGCTTGGCCAATGTGAGGCTCAGCTGCCGCCACCCTCTCCTCCTGCCTCTTCATCCTCGGAGCTGGAGGTTGAGATGCTTTCATCCAGACGACATCCTCAGCACCACCATCTCTGCATCATCCATCCTCCTGCCTTTCCCCGACGAGCAGGCATCATCTTGTCGCTACGCTATCGACAGCAGCTCCTGATCTGCTTCGCATTCACCTTGCCGCTCGCGGACGGAGTCCACTTGCATCTTCACCAAACGGCATTTGCGTTGCCAGCTCCACCTTGTACCTCGCCTCGTCCTTCGCTCACCTTGCGCGTCTGATCAACAGGATCAATCCGCTTCTACTCGACGACAACGCGATCAGCATACACCATGTTCAGCCTGTAATCGTTCCGAACAAGCATCACCACTTGGTAGCATAGCTTGCTCTAGTCCAAGCCACCCTCTCGACCTCTCGACCCTGCACCGCTCTCGTGTGGACTGCTGCACAATCCTCCCTTTCTCATCAACCTATCGCCTCGCCTCGCCTCGCCTCGCCTCGATCTACGTCGAGTGCATACACATCGCCCAACATGAGCAGCAGACCACCGCCACTCTCTCACTCGTACTCGTCGCCCAAGCTGGGTGCGGCGGCCATCTACAGCACCAGCTCTCCCTCGGGCTCCCCACGGCCGTACTTTGCTCAGCACTTGCCCGGCACCATGTCCCCTTATCGTGATGCCTCTGCCCGCTACGCACACCTCGGAAGCCCCAGGATAAGCTCGCTCAGCCGAGATGCCACCGCTGCTCTCAAGGGCAGCAACTACCCCACCTCTTCTTCTCGACCCACTTCGCCGACGCCCGGCTCTCGTTCGCCCTCTCCCAGCAGCGATAGCGAGCGCTCCAGCAGCTCCTCCTCGCCCGGTCTACGTGCACATGGAGAGGATGGCGACCACGCTGAGCGACCTCTTCTCACTCGAGGCGATTCGTCGAGCCGCAGGGAGGCTCCCTCTCATGCCGACACGTATCCCGACGATGCCGCCGCTGGAGCAGCACCACATATCACCGGCTCGCCCCGAGAACTCAAGCGCGTTCATCAGCTGCAGCCTATCGAAACCAAAGGTGAGTCTTATGCCCATTCTGTTCCGGTGAGCCGTCTACTGCCCTTGTTCCGACCAGCGACCCGGATCTCGACACCGCCTTTTCCTCCAACACCACGACAATGCTGCTGTCCGTACATCCGACCGCGCTCGCTTGAATTGCCATACATGCTGTCACCACATCGACATGCCTCGGCAACTGTTTCCTCGACTTTAGACACTGCTTCAACTTGACGGGTCGAAGTTGCTGTTTCGTTCCGTCAGCTGCTCTGTTATGCCCTGCATATTCCGTTTTGGCACGGGAAGCATGCAGACGAGCAACCGCGCGATGCGCATCTGCTCCTCTGATGCCGTCTTCCGAACAGCAACCTCGCAGTGTCTGCGCGATTGGGCCGTGCTGCCATACAACGCTGCGCAAGGACTCGCCAGCCTGTTGTGCTTGCTCTTCAGAAGACTCCTGACGTTGCCGGTGTCAGAAGGACGATCTCGAAAGCTCCAGCCCAGGCGTTGCGCTACATCTGCATCGCGTGTATGCCTCTCCGTTCCGTGCGTCGTGTTGCCTGGCGCTGCTTGTTCTGGCTTTGTCTCGTCTGCAGCAGTGCTCCGATTCTTGACGGTCGTCACGCACTGCTCTGCAAGAGGTGTCAGATTGGCCGCATTGCTCAGCTGCTCGGTCGCCCCGACTGATGTTAGTCGACAAAGCCCTTGATGCGGAGACGAGCCGAAGATGACCTTGTATCTTGACTCGGAAGCGTCGCGGCTCTGCTCGTCCTGTGGCCTCTTCTCTGTCATGCTCTTGGACTCTTCCCCTGGCCGGCTTGCCCTCGCGGCGCGCGACGCGATGTGGACAGCCTTTGTGCTCGTATCTGTCGAGTTCAAGACCCAGTCTGGACGTAGCTTGTTCAGCCTGGCTTCTGCCAGACAAGCTTACTTGGGCTCGTCCCGTGCATGCTGCTGCGGCTGACGTCGGACTCGCGCGAAAGTCTCCGAAACTCGCAACGGCCCACTCCGCACGCGAATCGAGCGGCAAGGAGCCTAACAGCCTCGGTCTTGGTCTCGCCTACGAGTCCAAGCCAGCATGGATTGTCCCGTCTCGTTTCTCGCATGAAAGCGAGCGGCTGGTTGCGGTCAGTGCTGCCTGCTCTCGCAGCCACCTGGCAGCTGTGCACGCACGTTCAAGACGCAAGGTAAACTCAGCTCCGACTTTTGCCATGCGCTGCACTCTGTGCAAGAGTTAGGGTTGGCGAGCCGTCGGGGGGTGTTATTTTCGGACACACAATTGGGTGTGTGTGACATGGCTGTCCAAGGTGGGGGCGCCAATGTGGTTTTACGTCGTGCTGCCGGCAAGCGCGTTGTGCTCTGATGTGGTGCATCGCGGCGTGACGACTTGCGTGGGATCCTCGGCTTCGCTTGCTGTTCTCTGGTCTGGCGCCTGTCGAAATGCTGCTCGACGGTGCGCTGCACGTTTTTATCGCGAATTTTCGCTTCGGTGGCTCTGCGAAGGTTTTACAGCTCAGCTGAGCTCTTGTGCTGCTGCTGCTGCTGCTGCTGCTGCTTTTCCCTTGCCGGTCTGCAGCCGCTTTCCGTCATCCGCTCTTTGCTGCGCGCAGAGCCCAATCATGGCTGCTGTTGACCGGCAGTTGAAATCTTGGCCTCTCCGTTCCCGCTTCAAGGCCTTGGCCTTGTCTCTGTCGCTGTCCTTTTCCGCCTGGCTCAGCCAAAGCGAGACGTGGTCTCTTGTTGGCTGCTGCTCTCAGCCTTTGTTTGGGATTGCACCTTTTGGCCCGTTTTCCTCCACCCCACTCGTCGTGGCTCTCTTTTCCTCTCAGATCTCGCACCGACCACCCGCCGCGCTGCCTGCTTGTCCTTCTCCTTCCAGTCCTTCCTATCGTCGCGACATCCTCCCATCCCATCCCATCCCGTGCCGCAACTTGCCATCGCCCTTCCTTTCCACTTGCAAGCTGCATCATCACACCCTTTGACACGGCTCTCAACCAAAAGCGCAGCTCCCATCGCATCCGATCGACTTTCTCTTCAGTCACGCCATTTTGGCGCAGTGATCAACGGCACCACCACACCAGATCTCACGCTGGCTCGATCGCCTTCATCGCATTGTCGTCTTGCTGTTACAACTTGTCCACCAGCCCGCACTCTTTGTCTCGATTCAACACACGCAACAAGGGCAACCATGGCGGCTTCGCCGGAGCTCATCAGCTTCACCAACTCGCTTCTCAATACTGACAACATGCTCTCCCCGCTCCACACCACCTTTGCCGCTGCAGACGCCGCCGCGCGCAGAACCTCGGGAGGCGAACCGTTGAGTGCAAGCTCGCCACGCATCGGCGAAGCTTATGTCAACAGTCCCAAGCGCGATCCACTGCGCGACGGATACCGCGCCACGCCTCCTTCATCCGCCTGGAGACATTCCGGCTCCTACACCGGCCGCGACGGCTCGCCCTGGTACAATGACGCACGCTCGTCTCCGTTCGCCTCTTCCGCCGCGCGCGACTACGCCACTCTGGAGCTCGAATCGAGTCTAGGCAATCCCACGCACCCTGCAGGCGATCCCGCGCTCCACTATGGAGACACGAGCAACGCCGACAGCGTCGTTGCGCTGCTGCACGCCGCCGCTGCCGCCAACGAAGCCAGCAAGCAGTCGGATCGTTCCAACGAGAACCGCTTCCCGTCGCCCAGCGCCTTCTACCAGCAGGGCGTGCCCACCTACGGCATTCCGCCTTACTCGGGCGCCTACCGCTCCAGCTCCTCGGGCTTGGCTGGATTCACCAACTCGCCCAACCTCGGATTCGCACGCCCTTACCGCGGAATCGACACAGGTCTCGAGGGCGCCTCTCCGTACGCGCAGGCAACAGTTCAGCCCTCTGCTACTGCCAGCACCGCCGCAGATGAAGACTCGAAGATCCACGTCAAGTCCGAGCCAGATACCCACGAATCCGTACCGCAGCAGCCGCAGCAGCCGCAGCAGTCAGAGCAGCAAGCACAACAAGAGCAACCGCCACCGAAGAAGGGACGCGGTCGCGGTCGCAAGAAGAGCAACGTCAAGCAGGAGGCTCAAGAATCAGCAGCACCTGTCTCAGCGCCCAACGGTCCCTCGGCCCTCGACAGCGTCGTCTCGGCGTCGCTTGCCGCTTCCGAAGCACCCGCAGGCTATGCTGGACCTGCCTTCTCGCAGTACGGCTACCCAGACTACAGCGCCACCAGCATGCCGGCGACCGCCTTTGGCGCTAACCCTCTCGTCTCTTTGGCCGCTCAGGTGGCCGGCTCACTGGCACCAGCGCCAACAGCTGTTCCTGCCGCCGACGCGCTTAACAAGCCATCCACTTCTGCAAACGCTGCCACTGTGACGTCGACTGGTGCCGCCGCTGCTCCAGCTCCAGCTGCTTCCTCCACCTCGCCCACCTCGCCTGGCAACTCCAAGACCAAGACGGAAAGCGACGCAGGGGGACCCAAGCTGCACGAGTGCGAGACGTGTGGAAAGTCGTTCAGCCGAAGATCCGATCTGGCGCGTCACCGACGCATCCACACGGGCGAGCGTCCCTACCCTTGCGACTATCCAGGCTGCGGCAAGAGCTTCATCCAGCGATCCGCGCTCACCGTCCATTCGCGCGTCCACTCGGGCGAACGTCCGCACAAGTGCGAGTTTGAAGGATGCGACAAGAGCTTCTCGGACAGCAGTTCGCTCGCGCGCCATCGACGCACTCACACGGGCCGTCGTCCCTACGTCTGCGACTTCCCCAAGTGCGGCAAGATGTTTACGCGACGCACTACGCTCAACCGCCACTCGCGCTGCCATCAGCCTGGCTACGTCAAGCCCAAGAGCCGCGGCAAGGGTCGAGGCAAGGGCAAAAAGTCGGCCAACAAAGACGACCCATCTGCTGCCAACGATGACGACGACGACGACGACGATGATGACGACGACGACGACGATGACGATGAAGACGACAGCGAGGATGACGACGATGACGACGATGAGGATTCCGAAGCCGAGTCTGGCTCTGCGTCGGAGCCCGCGGAATCCGTCACACCACCCGAGACGTCAGCACAGGTCGCCAAGGGCACCAAGCGCGCTGCACCCGGACGAGCACGCAAGAACTCGACCGCCAAGAAGGCCAACACTGGCAACGCCGCGGGCGTGGTCAACCGCATGAACCGCTCGGCGAGCGATGCCGAGGCGGCCATGACGCTGGCGCAGGCGGCGCTGCAGGCGCAGTTCAACCCATACTACGCTGATCAGATCAACGGCGGTGCAGGTTCAGCAGATGCGCACCACCAAGTCGGCGCTGCCGCCAGCATGCCATGGTCGGGCTCGTCGAGCTTTACCTCGTATCCGATGTCGGCGCAGGACGGCACTGCTGCGCTGCTGGCTGCCAGCAACCACGCCGGCTTCTCGCCGGGCATGGGCAGCAACGACTCGAACGAGGCGATGGAGGCGGCGGCGGCCGTGCTAGGTGGCTTTGCCAACTCGCCCGCTGCCGGAAGTGGCCAGGACACGACGCATTCGAGCTCGCTGTCGGAGGCGCAGCTGTTGCTCGACGCCGCCATGAGCCCGGTGCCAAGGCACGCCACCATTCCCGGCACGTCTGGCGCTGGGGATAAGAGCGCCGCCGCCGCCGCAGCTGCTGCTGCCACTGCAGCTGCTGCCCCCGCCACTCCAACACGCGGGCGCGGTCGAGGCCGCCCTCGTGGATCGCGAGGAGGTCGTCGAGCAGATCGCCCCAGCAAGCTTTCGACCGAGACGGGAGCCGACGCTCTCGGGAACACCTCGTCAGAGCAGACACCGTCCACAGAAGCGTCCTCTTGAAGAAGAGGCTTCTGCCTGTTTCCTACTCTTGCCCTTCTACTACTTCTTAATTCTCCATTGTTTGCTGTCGCTGTCCACATGAGCGCAGCAAGCGAATGGTCTGTACTTGTATCCTTTCCATTCCCCTCCTTGCGTTCCTTGTTGTCGCACTCGCTTTTACTGTTTTTTTCTTCCTAGTGTCAGAGCCGAGCACAGCAAGGCTACGACTTGTAAGTCATAGATTCTGCTTCCCTCTTTGCTGTTTGCGGAAGTGTGCGGATGGGATGATGAGCTGCGCATGAGATGAAGTTCGAGATCAACTCGGACTGCAAATCGGGCTTTTTTTTTTTTCGCACGATGCAGACGCGAACGCGAGAGAGAGCAGCGAGCAAAGACCCTTTTTTGAGCGCGACCCGAAACGCTGCCTTCTCCTCCTCCTTCTCCTCCATCAGTCATTCCACCGATCTCCGACATGTCGTCGTCTTCTTCCTCATCATCACCATCAACATCAACATCGCAATACGAGCAATATGTCGCAGAAGATGTAGCGTACCACAAGGCGTCGACGCCGATCTCGGAGATGCCTTCGTGCACCGACATGTTTGACAAGTGGGCACAGTGCTTTGCGCTCGGCCCCCAGCTCAAGGCGGTCTACCGCTACGGCGGCGTGCAAGACTGCAAGGCCAAGCTGGACGACTTCAAGTACTGCCTGACCATGAAGGGCATGTCTCAGGAGGAGAAGTACGAGGCGTGGATCCAGAGGAAAGCCCAGACGACCGCAGGCAAGAGGCTCGGCAGAGAGAGCGCCGAGAATGTCTGGCAGATTCGGCGTGATCCCAACGAGAGCGTCAAGACGAAGGCTGAAGCGAGTGGGACGATTGTCTAGGAGGGCGACTGCGATGCTCGAACCTATGTGCAAATCAAGATGCGGAAACAAATGGGTCTCGCCCTCCGTCAACCCCCCCTCTCAATGTGAGCACCAAACATCTCGGATCAGCGTCGTTGTGCTCTTGCGGGCACGACGACGATAGCGACGACGACGAATTGCAAACTCTGGATGCTATACGTCTGCATTGTTTTAAGCTCACCGTCCCTTCGCCTTTTTGCATGCGCTTGCTTCAACAGGTGCTAAGGCGGGACGGTCTATCCACGACACGCCCGCGCGTCACCTCGTTGGGGTACCTCTTGGACATCGCCGATGACAGATTCGCCCGCCTCCTCCAATCTTGCTTCTCCCTCTTGCCTCCAGTGCTGTTTGACAGCACACTACAATGAGCGAGAAAGGCGTCAGGCGCGAAACGAACCCAGCCACACAGGAAACCCTCCCCACAACACCACACAAATGCAGCATTCAACCCGTTTTCGATCTTGCGCCCGCCTCCTTGGCTCTCAACCGCTCCCGTTCTTCCCTCCAGATCTTTTCTGGACCTCGACTAGCTCCCTCGGAAGCATGTCGGTCAAAGATGCAGAGGGCGGAACCGAGCGTTGACGCTGGGAGGTAGCCTTGAAAAGGGCTTTAAAGCGGTACAAGACGATCCTAACCCTAAGTTGATCCATGCAGAGTCTTGCAAGGCCTTTCTCTCGGGTGCTTTGCCGTCTCGCCAAGATGCGGGAAAGAAGGCAAAGCGCCGACGTCGAGAGGAAGCGTCTTTGGCGAGTGTAGGAGGTCCCTCTCGAGGGAGGAGGTGTTCGGGGAATCCCACACGATTGGGAACCCGCCGGCTCTTGTTCCACACTGTTCGCCCTCTGCCAACGTCGATTGCATCTGGTGCAAGCACTCCTCGTTTGCAGGTTTGCGTTCTTGACCCAGTGTCGGCGAAACACTCTCTGTTTCCTTATGCAACGCATAAGGGACGCGTCGTTGGAGTGCGCACCGGTTTTGTTGTTCCGTCCTTCTTGTCGCCGCAAGTACCAACGAAGGACGAATGCCCGTTTGACCGTTGTGCGCGCGGGTGTTTCCGGTTGGGGTCTGTTTCCGCTGCCGAGCCTTTCTCTGCATAGGGAGAAGCGGGGTCTCGAAGGAAGTGGGCCGTTTCTCGAGGCGACGTCAAGGACCTGGCTCGGGTACGTGCGGGGCTTACTCTTCCCCATCCCTTCCTTTCCATTGTGTCGACAGCATCGAAGCGTCGATCCAGCTTCCCCGCGGAGCAGCACACGAACGCGCCCAACCAGCACCGTCCCAGGGGACAGCAAACACAGCTCTACGGAGGGTAAAGGAGCACTCGACATCCAGTGCCCCTTCTGCATCTCGGCCCTCTCGGACGCTCTTGCTCCAAACGCGCGCGCCGACATACGCTGTCGCTCGATCCACCGGCCTCTGCGCTCCTGCAGTGCAAGACGGGTCGGTAGAGGTCGCGAGGTGCATCGTCAGCGCGCGTGGGGTGAAAGTTTCGAAGAGGAACGGGAAGGCAAGGGCGGGCGGGGTGTAGTGACGTGCTCCGAGTGTTGTAGAGCTTCGCTTGCTCGCTATGTGTCCCAGTGGAGGTGTAAGGTCGGGCGCGTGCATGCTGCTCAGCGGAAAGCTACACATCACGAGAGCGGGAGGGATGGCGGAAGAGGTGTTGTAATTTTTCTCACCTTTGGGTGTACGTTCGCTGACGAGCTTCGCCCCGCAGAGCAGTCGAAGCGGGAAGCGGTTTCGAAAACCTCTTCCTGTCTCGACCGGCTCAGAAGGAAAGCTCGTGGCGGTCGTCACACTCTTCACTTTCAACGCAAATCATGCTGATCAACACTGAAAATTGGCCGTGCGTGCGCTACAAATACAGTTCACCCACCCCTTGCCACCACCTAGTGCTCGTCGTCACCAGGAATCACGTCGAGCGTATCGAGCTCCTCGAGCGCCTCCTTGATAATCTGCACGCCCTTCTCCAGATCCTTCTCGTCAATCACGAGCGGGGGCGCCAACCTGATAATGTTGACGTGCGTCGGCTTGGCGAGCAGGCCCTTGTGCTTGAGCAGCAGACACAGCTGCCACGCGGACCTGCCCTTGGTCGACTTGTGCTCGTCGATCACGATGGCATTGAGCAGTCCGCGGCCGCGGACGCTGGCGAGCAGCGGGTGTTTGATCTCGGCCAGCTGGTGGCGGAACTTTGCACCCAACTCGTCGGCGCGCTCGCAGAGCTTTTCGTTGACGAGCACGTCGATGGCGGCGGTGGCGACGGCGCAGCCCAACGGGTTGCCGCCGTACGTCGAGCCGTGCTCGCCCGGCTTGATGCACAGCATGACGTCCCTGTCGGCGAGCACGGCCGAGACGGGGTACACGCCGCCCGAGAGCGCCTTGCCGAGCGTGACAATGTCGGGGCGCACGCCGTCGTGCTGGTGGGCGAGCATCTTGCCCGTGCGTCCAAGGCCGGTCTGGATCTCGTCGCAGATGAAGAGCACGTTGTGCTTGCGGCAGAGCTGCTCGACGCGCTTGAGGTAGCCCGGGGTGGGGACGACGATGCCCGCCTCGCCCTGGATGGGCTCGACGAGGAACGCGGCGACCTCGTGGCCGTACTTGTCGAGCACCTTCTCGAGGTCGTCGGCATTGTCGTAGCGGATGGTCATGTCGTCGACGCCCGGGCCGACGCGGTCCAAGAAGGGTCCGAAACCCGTGCGCGATTCCGGGTCGGTGGACATGGAAATAACGCCGAGCGTGCGGCCGTGGAAGTTGCCGCTAACCGACAGCAGACGCGCCTTGCCGTCCGGGATGCCCTTCTTCATGTACCCCCACTTGCGCGCGAGCTTGAGCGCCGTCTCGACCGCCTCCGCCCCCGTGTTCATGGGCAGCACCATCTCATACCCAAACGTCTGCGTCACCTTCTCGGCAAACGGCGCAAACGCCGAGTTGTAGAACGCGCGCGAGCTCAGCGTCAGCCGCTGCGCCTGCGCCACCAGCGCGCCGACAATCGCCGGGTGGCAGTGCCCCTGGTTGACCGCACTGTACGCGGACAGGAAGTCGAGGTACTGCTTGCCCTCGGGATCCCAGACGTGCGCGCCCTGCGCGCGGTCGAAGACGACGGGCAGCGGGTGGTAGTTGTGCGCGCCGTACTCGGCTTCCTTGTGGATCACCTCTTGGGTGGTGAGGGGGATGTGCGAGGTGGACGCGGTGCTGGCGACGGCAGCGACGGCGGTCTTGAGCGTGGTAGGCACGGCGGCGACGGCGGCGGCGACGCTGGATGTTGCGGTGGGTGCCATGGTTGCGAGTGGGTGGGATGTTTTGCGTGGATGTGCTTTTGTGTGGAAAGAGGAGAAGAAGAGGGTTGCGAAGTGAGAGGTGCGGGCTTATATGTGCAAAGACAAGGGGCGAATTGTGCTCAGTCGAGGAACGATAAGGGGAGCAAAGAGTCAGCGACAATCCTCCGGTTGCTAGACCGGGATCCAAGCACGACGAGGCAACAAAAAGAGTCACGAGTTCTTTTCGCTTTGACTCAGTCAAGGTCACATGCTCACTTGGACCCGCCAAATTGGCTCACTGTGAATGGCTCGCTTGCTGGCTGCGCACATATCAGCCCTCGAGAAATGAGAAAAGCCAAAGACGCGCTCCGACAAGACGCTTGGCACGCTGGGCTCGCTGGGCTCGCTGGCCCCGGTCCCGGATATCATCGCGGCATTTCGCACGCGTGCATCACCCCGGGTCTCTAGCGGAACTTGTCATGACACGCATCCATGGTCGTCCGTACCCATTCACTGTCCACTCCAGCCAGAAGTGAAGCAGTTTGCGTTGCCTTGAGTCCGATTGAGAGAAAAGCAAGGCCAAACCCTCTGGCGTGGCAGGAGTCGAGCAAGCAGGGCTCTGATTGTGGGCTTCCGCAGCGCCATCTCAGCACGAGGTTCGGCTACTTGTTCGGAACGACATTTAGTGTAGCAAACACGGTCTAACATGATGAATTCGGAATCGGGGATGCTGTGCAGATCGGGGTGTGTCCTCCGGCCGATTGGAACACAAGCAGGGCAGGGCCCAAGGGGCACACTGTCGAGCGGAAGCAACACAGGCCACAGACAAGATCACGGCCGCCAGCGCAACGAAAGGCTTACCCAAGAGGGCAAGGCATTCGACACGATTGCTGTTCGATCAGCACCGTGCAGTGGGTCCAACATGAGACCAAGAAGGGATCAAGCACAGTGTCCACCGTGATCAAGACAGCTACAGTAGATGCCACAGTCACTCGAGCAAAATCGAAGAGAGATCGGGGTGCTCAGTTTCAGCGATCGATTCAGGGTCCACGAAAAATTGGCTGGTGAAGCTTCGAATTTTTTGCTTTTTTTTTGGCTCGGACGAGCAAAGAAATTCCGCTGCTTCGTTGCTCTCGACAACCAACTCTCTGAGAGACGTCTTCTTCTCCTAGCTCTCTCTCTCTCTTCACCAGCAACGCTGTTTCGGATCAGACGCAGCTAAAGCATACGACGGCAAAGGCTGCCAGCTCATTACTCCTACATCCTCCAAAGCAGTAGCCGGTGCGACTCCCGCTCAGGCTCCCACCGCCACGCCACCATGCCGGCGAAGCACCTCAAACAGAGCCCCGCTGCTGCTGCTGCTGCCAAGCGCAAGGCCAACGCAACCCCCGTCTCGACACCACCACAAAAGAAAAAGACTCTCACCAGCAAAGCCTCCCCATCCAAGCGCAGCAGCAACCATGACGACTTCATCATGACCCTCGATTCAGACGACGACGTCGAAGACCTCGATGCTGCCGCTGCCGACGCTGATGCTGCTAGCAACAACGACTCCGACTCAGAACCAGAACAGGACGCCGCACCCACGGACGAAAAGCTCACCAAGAACCAACGCAAGCGCAAGGAAAAGGCGCATCTCGCGGGCAAGGAGAAGATCGTCGAGTCGCTTGCAGCTCGCGCAAAGCCTGCCAACGGTGCAGCCTCTAAAGACGGCATGGCGCTCGACAAGGATTTCGAGTTTGACATCTTCGGTGATGGCTCTGCAGCCGACTATGCTGGTGCGGAGCAGTCTGGCTGGGATATGAGTGTCGCGGGTACCAGGATGCACAAGAAGCTCAACGTCGATGATATCATTGAAAAGAGGAGAAAGACTCGACCCGAACTGGCGCTGCCGGTCGACGAGGACGAGGAGGAAGATCTTTCCGAAGCAAACGGCTCAGATGATTCGGACGACGGCTTGGACGATGACATCAGGAACGCTGAATACGCCGACAGCAAAGACGAGGACGAGGACGACGATGCACACGATCGATTCGGTGGTGGAAGTGGCAAGATCGTTGGCGACGAAGACGAGGATGAGGACGCAGCAAAAGTAGACAGCGAAGAGGACCCACTCGACAGCGACGACGACGACGACGACGCCTCATCAGACGACAACCAAGACGACATCGCAGCACAGGCAGAGCAAGACCAAGACTCAAACTCGAGCGACGACGACTCGGATTCCGAGACCGAGCAGGAGAAAGCCAAGAAAGCCGCCTTCTTTGCCGACGAGCCCGCCGCCACCTCTTCCAAGAAGTCCAACGCGGACGCAGAGGCCTCGTTCGGCGCCTTCTCGCTCTCGCGCCCGGTCCTGCGCGCCCTCTCCTCGCTCTCGTTCCACAAACCCACGCCCATCCAGTCGCGCACCATCCCCATCGCCCTCGCGGGCAAGGACATCGTCGCCGGCGCCGTCACCGGTTCCGGTAAGACCGCCGCCTTCATGATCCCCACCCTCGAGCGTCTCACGTGGCGCGCCAAGGGTCGCGCGCAAGAGGCCAAGACGCGCGTGCTCATCCTCGCCCCCACACGCGAGCTTGCGATCCAGTGCTACTCGGTCGGCAAGTCCATCGCCAAGTTTACCGACATTCGCTTCTGCCTCTGCGTCGGTGGACTTTCCGTGAAATCGCAGGAGGCGGAGCTCAAGTTGCGCCCCGAGGTGGTGATTGCTACGCCGGGTCGCTTGATCGATCACGTGCGCAACTCGGCGAGCTTTACGTTGGATGATGTCGAGATCCTGGTCATGGACGAAGCGGACCGCATGCTCGAGGACGGGTTTGCGGACGAGCTCAACGAGATCGTCAAGTCGTGTCCCAAGGGTGCGAGGCAGACGATGCTCTTCTCGGCCACGATGACCGACGATGTCGAGCAGCTCGTCCGACTGTCGCTCAAGCGACCCGTGCGTCTGTTTGTCGACCCCAAACGCACCACGGCCAAGAAGCTCATCCAAGAGTTTGTGCGCGTCCGCGGCTCCGGCCCCGGCGGCGTTGCAGGCGCCGACGGCCTCGCGGGCGTGGGCGACGAACCGTCCACCTCGACCGTCGGCAAGAGAAGCGAAGACGCCCAACGTCCCGCGCTGCTGCTCGCGCTCTGCACGCGCACGTTCACCAGCCAAGTCATCATCTTCGTCCGATCCAAGAAGCTCGCGCACCAGCTCAAGATCGTGTTTGGGCTGCTCGGACTGTCCGCGGGCGAGCTGCACGGCGACCTGTCCCAGGAACAGCGTATCGACGCGCTGACGGATTTCCGCGATGGCAAGGTGGACTTCCTGCTGGCGACCGACCTGGCTTCGCGCGGTCTGGACATCAAAGGCGTGCAGACCGTGATCAACTACGACATGCCCGGCCAGTTCGAGGCGTATCTGCACCGTGTCGGACGTACCGCGCGTGCGGGGCGCAACGGTCGCGCCGTGACGCTGGTCGGCGAGGCGGACCGCCGCATGCTCAAGCTGGCGATCAAAAAGTCGTCTGCGGAACAGATCAAGCACCGCATCATCCCCGCTGCCGTCGCCTCGAAGATGCTCGAGACGCTCGAGCAGCTCAAGCCGGAAGTCGACGCGGTGCTGCGCGAGGAGAAGGAGGAAAAGGCGCTGCGCATCGCAGAGATGGAGCTCAAGAAGGGCGAGAACATGGCGGCGCACGCCGACGAGATCTTTGCGCGTCCCAAGCGCACCTGGTTCCAGACGGGCGCCGACAAGCAACAGGCCGCGCTCGTTAGCAAGGCGCAGTACGAGGCCTCGATGGACGCAGCCAAGAAGGGCAAGGAGGGCAGGGACAAGTATGCCGGGCTGAGCAGGAAGAAGCGCCGCAGCAAGATGATGCGCGACGAGATTGAGCGCGAGCGCAAGGAGGCGAGTGCGTCCGGCGGCGCAAAGACCGCGAGTGGCGGCAGCATGGAGTCGGGCATCAGGGCGGCCAAGAAGGCGCAGCGCCCGACCAAGCTCGGTGTGGCGCCGGTCAAGGTTTCGAACAAGAGCAAGGGCAAGAAGGGCAGCAGCAGCGGTGGTGCGAAGGGTGGTGCTGGAGGAAAGAAGACAAAGAGCTCGTTCAGCCGCGATTTCGGCGACAAGAAGCGTCGTTGAGACCCGTCGCTCGTCAAGATTCTGTCGCTCGTCGTTCCAAATGCATTCATCATTGTGTTCACGCAGACCGAGCCGGGAGTGCCCTCAGCCCAGTCATGCACTCGCAACTCTGAGGTTTCTGCTCTCTCCCTTCCAAGCGCGAGTCAACTCAACGCAACGTGATTCGAAAAATCTTGATCGATTCAACGGCTCCCTGCCTAGTCAGCACCACCGTACACAGCAAGCAGCGCATCGCCGACGCCGGACGGCGTGAGCACGCCCACGTCGCTGAACAGGAACGTGACCAGGTCGGGCGTTGTATAGTCGATCTGTGGTCAAAAACGGGGAAAAGGTTAGAACACGACCTCGTACTCGGCTTCTACGGGCAAACATGCAAAACTTACCGCCGGGTTGAGCAGCTCCTGGTGCCTCGACATGAGCGCGCCGCTGCGCCTCGCGTCGCCTGTGAGCTTGGGTGTGCCCTCCGCCGCGTCCTCCTCCTGCGCTGGCGCGGCGGGCTCGGCGTCTAGATCCGGGAACGCGAGCAGCTGACGCTGCGAGTTGTTGGTCGGGAGGTCGTACTGGTTGAGCGGAAACATGCGCAGGAACTTGAAGCTCTCCGCGAGCGCAAAGAACGGCTTGTTGCATGCCTTGGCGATGATGGCCATCCCGTACGTGCCCACCGCGTTCAAAAAGCCGCCGGATTCGACGACGCCTTCTGCGCCCGTCAGCACCACGTCCACTTTCGGCATCGTATACGCCACCGCAGAGTCGAGGAGGACGGTGCACGGGATGGCGTGTGCGATGAGCTGGTCGTACGTGCGCAGGCCGAGGCCGTGCGGGCGCGACTCGGTCACGTAGACCGAGATGCGCTTGCGCTGGTGGAGCGCGGCGAACTTGAGCGCCTGCATGACGACGCGCGAGTACGAGTGCGTCAGCACGACGCTGTCGTCCTTGATGAACGGCAGCACCAGCTCGCAGATCTTCTCGCGGCAGCTCGGCACCGTGTGCACGGCAAACTCGTGCGCCAGCGCCGCCAGCGACGCCTTGTGCGCCTCAAAGTCGTCGCCCGTGTCCCAGCTCTTGGTGACGACAAAGCGCGTGAACAGGTCCAAGCCGGCCGTCGCCGGCACCGGGTTCTCGAGCGACGCCTTGAGCCGCTGCGATGCTGAGCGGATGTTTTCCATCAGCTCCGACGTCGTTGCTGCTTTCGATTTCGAGACGAGTTCCGAGAGCGCAAAGATGGCTGCGATCGGAAAGGGAAGTTCGGCGTCCGAGGAGAGAAGGGAGTGGTAGCACGAGATGATGTCGAATTCGTCCGTGTTGCCCGCGGTGCTGCTGCTGCTGCCAGAAGGAGCCAACAGCGTCGGCACAGCCGCCGAGGAGGACGAAGATGATGCGCTCGGCGCCATGTTGAGCTACAAGCAAACCCGGTGACGAGCCTGCAGTGGTCGTTTACGTGTAGAGAGAGAAAGGGTCAACGCAACAGCATGTCGAGAAGGCAAAGAAGCAAAAGTCAAAAAAGGCAAGCACCCCACCGACCGAGAGCCGAAATTCCACATTTTTCGCACCGAAATCCATGTCAAACCGCCGCCTCTCACAATTGTCAAAAATTCGACACATCGTCGAGACTCGACGGACCGAGGGTCCCAAACCGATGCACTGAACATGTATCGATGCTGCACGGGTACGGATCACAACCCTGCTTTGACGCTCTGCAACAGTCAACCAGAGTGCTGCGCAGTGCCGCGCAGGCCAAGCCAAGCAATTCGCACCCTCCTCGAGCCATCAGGGGCCATGCGCTCGACTCGACAAAGAAAGGATTGCTCCGCAGACGAGTCAGAGTCATACAGTCGTTCGGCAAGCAAGATCGGCAGGAGTTCCGACTACGACATCGGTGGCGGCGCCTGAGGCTCTTTGCGAGATAGATGTCCCTGCACGGCTCGCGGAAGCATCAAGGTCGAGGGCACACGCAGAGGCGAAGGCGGAAGGAAAAGGCTGGTCGACGCTGCTGCTGGTCCTGAGAGTGACGCTGGGCGTAAGCCATCTTGCCAGTCGATGCAAGAAACGAGCGGCACTCAGAATCATGGCGCCCTGCTTCACTCGTAAATAACGCAACTCCCTTCCGAGTGCCAATCAGACTCGTCTCCCGCACCCCCCATCCATTGAATCGACCAATCGAGAAAAGAGAAAGCAAAGCGTGATTAGACATTTCCATAAGACGATAGAGCTGGACCCTGCCGAGAGACAAGACGATGCGAACAAATGCGATGTACATGCAAGACTGTGCCATAAAGAGAGAAAGAAACCCAAAAGACCTGTGCATGAAACGAAGTGCAGAGATTCCTTCCTTGGAAAGGTCGGCGAT
>LT795061.1:49793-66695 GCA_900162835.1 Sporisorium reilianum f. sp. reilianum | reverse complement strand
GCATACGAAGCGGGACAGAATTGAAGAAAAGGGTACCGATGAGAAGATGGGCCTAGGTCGAACTAGCCACCACCTGTTGCTGCTGAGGCTGCGACTGCGGCTGCGGCTGCGAGTTCGACCTCAGAAAGTATGAGCCCATGCGCTCGTGGCTCATAGCCGGCTGGCCAAACTCGGATGCACCGGCAGTGTGCGGATGCTGCTGCTGCTGCTGCTGCTGCTGCTGCTGCTGAAACGACTGCCTAAGATGCTGGAAGCTCGTCTGGTCGTAAAAGTGAGAGCCGACACTCGACATGGGTGGGCCCGCAGACGACGGCCCGGCATCCCAAAGGTTCGGGTCAATGTTGCTGGCATCCTGCCCATCCATCATGCAGCTGCCAGCCACCAGCGGATACGAAGGCGTAGCACCCACCATCGAGCTCTGGAAGCCACCCAGCGAAACCGCCGAGTCGGGTCCACAGCTTCCATAGCCCATGTTGGCCACGGACAGCTGGTTGAAGTGAGGGCGGCCAGAGCCCTGAACCTCAAACGCCCGGGCATCGCGAAAGTCGGGCGTGCGAGGAAAGTGCGACAGCTCCGAGGCCGAACTGAGCGCCGTAGGCGTGGGACACATGCGGCTGCTGTTGCTCGTCGGGCTGTAAAAGCTCTGCGAGCTGCTCGAAACGTAGCCCGAAGTGCTGCTCGACCTGCGCGAGAGCTCGAATCCGTCGTAGCCATTGCTGGTGCTAGAAGAGGGGCACGACGACATAGGAGGAGCACTGTACGGCGTGGCGGGGTAGTCGACAGCGTGCTGCACCGGGAAGCCGTATTGACCGCTGGCTGAATCGTCTTCGACCTTGAGGCTGGCGAGGTAGTGGTGTTCGAGGCCCTGCGGGAACGTCGAGCGGCTGTGCGGCGGCAAGACGCATCGGTTCATCGAGATCGAGTTGCTCATGATGGTCGTCGGCCCACCAATGCCCGTGTAGGTCCCCTCGGCATCGGCATGGTTGCGACGCGTGTGCTTGGTGAGCGTCGTCTTGCGGCAGAACGATTTGCCGCAGCCTGGCACGAGACACTTGTACGGACGTCGGCCCGTGTGAATCCTCCTGTGACGCGCGAGCGAGCTCGAGTCAGAGCTGTGGGTAGGACAGCGAGGAAACAAGACAGGTCAGTATTGCTGAACAGGCCAAAGTTGGAACCGCAAGCACGGCGTCGACTTACAATGCTTTGCTGCACGACTCGCAGACGTGAGGTCGCTCACCGGTGTGAACACGAATGTGGACCGTCAGCGCAGATCGCTGGATGAAGGTCTTGCCGCAGCCGCGGAACTGGCAGGCAAAGGGGCGTTCTTGACTGTGGATGCGAGCGTGCCTGTGAGATGGTGGAAGCAAGCGTTGCGACTGGTCAGTTTTCCATTTACCCCTTTCAGCGCTTGCGGTATGCCAGGACAAAGGGACATGCTTGCGGAACCTGTTGCCTTAAAAATCCCACGTGGCCGTGTTGGACAGCTACGGATTTCAAATAAGGTTCGGCGAGTAGTTTGCTGCGGGCGCAATGTTGAATGCATTGTGCCGCAGCACAAAGGCAGAGAGGTACCACATCTGCAGCGCCCCACTGATCCTTTGTCTACCGCAGTTCTTGAACATGCTGATCGGAGTCCGCGTGGCATGTCCTTTTGTCACTGAGCCTTTTATGTGGTTCCACTTACCTAGCCAAGTCGGATCGCCTGGTGGTGGTGGAAAGCGTGGACGACGAAAAAAGAAAAGAAAAAAAGCACAATGAAAAGGGTCAGTCTGATGCAATGGCAAGGCCGAAGATTGCCGGGCAAACCTTGAGCTTCAACCCACCTCGAAAACGCCTTGGGGCAACCAGGATGCTGACAATCGAAAGGACGGCACTCCTTGCGTTGGTCCTCGTGGACGAGCTCTGCACCGTTGCAAAGGCGAAGGGAGAAAGATGGGTCAACATGAGCAAAGCAACAATTGGGGTGGGCAGGACGAAGAGATCGAAAGCAATGCTATATACTCACCAAGAATATCCATTTTGAGAGAGAGGCGAGGTGGGACGGTGAAGTCGATGTCGGTAGCTGGCGAGGATGGCAAAGTACGCTTGTCGAGTCGGTCGTCTCTTCCCGATGCGAGGATCGTCGAGAGCTTGATGGAGCCGACCAGTTAAAAGGTGAGAGCCGGAGAGGTGAAAGCCGAGAGATGAACGTCGAGCTACTTGGAAATGTCTGCTGAGGACAAGAGTAAAAAGGAAGGGCAGGGGAGAGGGGATGTGGTGGCGAGACGTGATGAAGGGATGGAGGTGTGGCAAACCGTCGCGAAGGGCGGCCCTTTAAGTATTGCTAGAGAGGGTGGGTGGAGGTGTGAGATGTCGGCGAAGGCGCGGAGCGGAGGGCAACGCCTGTGCACTGACCCTGTGAACGAGGTAAGGGAGAGGCAGTAATCCAGCAAAGGCGGTAGCAGTGGACAGCAGGCAGCAGGTGTCGAAGCGGAAGAGGAGGAGAGGCCATTCCATTGGAACCACCGTCGCGGAGGGGACATTACGGCTCAGCTGCCTGCCATGGACAAGACGTGGCGCAATTTTTTTGGCCTCACTCGAAGGGGCAAAGGAAGCCAGTCGAGGCAACGATCTTGGACACTCTCGGCACAAAGGCAGCCCGGCACCAGATCTGAGGGACAGCAGAGGCTGAGGCTAAGGGTAAGGGCAACGCTGAGGCTGAGGCTAGTTAGAGCGCGGGCAGACAGCCAGACAGCCAGGCAGCTGATCACGGCTTTCGGCCTTTCAGCATCTGCTCGCAGAAGCAGCATGTGTCCAGGATCTCGTCAGTGTGCGTGTGTCTCTGCGATGGCAACTGGATCAAAAAAAAAAATAATAAAAAATGGGGATGAGATTTTCGTTTTCTGGATCAAGCGAATCAACAATGGCTTATGCAGTGTTGATGGCGTCCTGCATTTGAAGCTGGTTGCGATTGCATATGTATGCCATGCCTGGGTGCCTGCCGGTCTAGCCGGATGTCAGAGAGAGAGAGTGTGTGTGTGTGTGTGTGGCCTTTGGTACGCCTTTGTTTTTGGATTGGTTTGTCCGGCTTACTGACTTCGGCGTGCGCTTGGCCAAGGAGGGGACAAGTAAGTTAGCGGTGCCTTGGTTCCTGGCTGTGCTGCTGTGCTGTTGCGCGGTTGTAGTGTGCCATTGTTCACTGAAGTAAACTCTCGACGCCCGAGTACGCAAGGTGATTTGAGGCCAGCCACAGTTGCGGCTCCCGGTTTGCATGAGGAAGCGGGCGAGCAGGAGGAGGGGGAGGCGAACAAAAGTTTCGGCTAACGCTTGGAGCCCACCGATCTAATTTGGGGACAGCAGCAACAAGGCACGTTTGCGGTTTCTGAGGGTTGCGCTCGTCGGATCAGGCCTGGAAGCACAAGAGGCAGCAGAGGCGTACAGATGCTCATTGCCGACTCTTCCCTCCGCCCTGCCCGCCGCCTTATCCGTCGAAGTCGTCGCAACCGCGTTGTCCGCTCTGGAGGCTTGTCTTTTTGCAACCGCCCACCGCAGACCACACGCGTCGACAGGCAGCCAACCAGCAAAGAAGGACAACGGCCGGTGGGATGGCTACATCCGGTAGAAGCGCCGACCAGATCAGCGAGCGATGGATAGTCGTCACCGTAAGCCAGCAGCCACAGCAAGTGAGCTGATTGGCGTGCGTTCGAAAGCTCCGTGTCTCTTTCGCTTCGGGAAACCACTTGGTCCAAGAACGAAAAGAAAGGGACCCAGAAAAGAACGTATGAACTTAAAAACAAAAACAAAAAACAAAAGATGCAGAGGCACACACTTCTTCAGCCGAGGCAGCTGTCACAACCCTAATCACCGTTTCGTCGTCGAGAGGCCCTTTTGTCTGCTCCTCTCACGCTCTTGTCCCGCTCCGATGGGCGATGGGCCCCTCGTCGATCGCTCGTTGTCCACGCCGAGGTGTTCATGCAGGTCGAGCGAATCCAAAAAAGCGGCATGGCGGCGTGCAGTTACAATGCCAAGCAAGCAAACGACCTCGCAAGTCCGATGGCGGTGGTGGTTGCTGCTGCTGCTGCTGCAAAGTTGCTCGACACGGCTGCATCGAGCTTCAAGGTACAGTATGCGCGCTTGCAGCCCATGAAAGTAGTGCGAAACCCCCACTGTTCCTTTTTTGGGCATCGCAAGCTAGTCGCCGGCACAAGCGACACGGTCAGCCGGCTAGCTCGTCGTTCCACCGGCTCTTGACCATGTCAACAAACGTCGGCGTTGGAGGGTCCGGCTTGGCTTTGGACGAGATGAAGTTGTCCAGACGGATTTTTTTTTTCCCTGTGAGCGTTGCTGCTGCGGCCAAGAACGACGATGCCGTGACTGTCCGTGACTGCCCAGTGCGTGCAGGCAGGGCATCACAGTCGAGCAGAGCAAGGTCACCGAGGGCTCTCTCAGATGTGACGGCAAAAAGGGAGGAGCATTGATCAGCTCCAGACAGCTCGTCCCTTCTCATGCCTCGGTAATGCAACTCGTGGGAGATGTTCTCGGCCCCTCGACCATCACACCATCCGACCAGCTAGGGCCAAAATCAAAGCATACCTGCGTGTTGGGCTCGAAGCTGGCACTCGATAGGATACAGAGCTCTGATCTGTCTGTGCATCGAGGTCGGAGTTGTGCATGGTCCAAGTGAGCTGGAGATACTGTACGACAGCCTCGTCGCAGTCGACCTGCTGCACCCCAGCTTGACCGACGCCGTAGGACAAGCCACGGCCGCCTTGGACTGATTCGATCGCCAAAAGAAGCTTCTCTGGTCCAGCTTCCCGTTGGTATTCCCGTTCGAGATGAAGGTAGCTCGCAACTTGGACCTTCTCTTTCCCCACCCCTTAACTTATCGCCTTCGGATAAGCTGGTGTAGAGGTCTGTCCCCATCTCATTCCCAGCTGATGGTAGGTCCCGACGGGATCGGGATGGCGCGCTCTGACTTGGGTGGGCTCCATCCTCTCGATACCACTAACTTGGGTGAGCACTCGACGCTGTGCTCCAATTACCGCCTTAGCAGATGCGGATCTGAACCAATGCAGCCAAGGCGGTCCTGGCTTTGGTGCCAAATTGGTGCCGCAGCCAGCTGGATCTGGAGGGAGGCAGCCGAGCCAGCACGCGCAAGTGAAAACGCATTTTGAGCCTCCGCAAAGGGAGCAAGACGATGATCCCGACGCCCCATCACGAGCCCCTAAACGTCGTCGAAACGAAACCCAGCTGCGACTCGAGGTGTTCGTATGCTGAATCTTAGTTCGTCGCAACCAGCAACGATTCAATCATGCAAGAAAATCAACTAATTTATTGCTTTTTAATGCCTTTTTTTGTCCGACCCCGCGCTCTGCAGCTTCGAATTTTTTATAATATTTATTTTTGCTTTTGTTCGGAAGAGCTGTGGGGATGGCGATGATCAGGGTTTTGACAGGTTCGCTTGTGCTCTCTTGACCGGTCGGTAAGCGAAATCCGCGCAGCTTGTCGCACGCATGTCACGGCTCCGACGCGACAAGTGACAGACCGGTGATGGTTCGCAGCATTGCTTAGGCCATCATAGAGAGGAAAGACAGCAGTTACTGTACTGTACTGTACTTAGACCACACAGCATCCAGGTGGTCTACCGTAGGCGCACGCGTGAGTGGCACAGAGAGGCTCCAAGCACCCCGCGCACAGCAACACCCACGCTACCGTACCGCACCGCATGAACCGTTGGTGCGATATCATGCGACACCGTCTCGCCGACAAGGAGGCCACCGCTGCCATACTACTGTCTGCCACAGTGATCGAAGGGGCTCACGCTCGGTTTTCGACCATCACCGCCGGCATGCTGATCAATTGGTCAGGCTAGCCTCTTGCTCTTTATGAATCTCGGACACGAACCGCGTCCGCTAGGTTGAGAGATGCACTCTCGAGCACGCTACATTTCCGTCGCTGGATGCAGTCTGGCCGTAGGAGGAGGAGGAGGAGGTGGTGGACAGATTCGCGGCGGAAAGCAGTCCAAGCTAGAGCCTTTCATCTGTTGGGGTCTTCGAAGAGGCAGCCCGAGACGTGGACGAGATTCCGATTCCGAGCTGGTGGTGACTTTCTGTGCTTATCTCTGGCGCTGAGCGTGTCCACATACCGGGACGCGAGGAGCCGCCAAGACACCGGACATGTGTCGAGTGGCTGACAGCTGCGAGCCGCGCTTCGGATTCCGGCTGTGGTTTGGTTGATCCGGTGGCGACTCTCAGAGCTCAGAGAGCCTGCCCGGGCTTGGAAAGACGTCAAAGGATCGCCGGCTCGTATTGGATGACGTGCAAGCCACTGGAGGTCCAAGCATTGCATCGGCGAGGCAGCGCTTTGAGCAAATCAAAGCGGCACGGTCGAGATGAAGTTTTGGCTCGTTTCGACGTCTAGAGCATGCAGTTCGAGGGGCACGTGATGGGCCACGACGACTCGGCCTGGATTGCAATGTGGCTGTGTCACCTTTGCGCCCGTGGACAGTCATCTCATCTAGCGCTCCAACGCATCTCATATGAGTCTCATATGAGAACGGCTAAGAGGAGGAGGGCTCGAGCTCGGTGCTTGAGAAAGACGGCCCCCAACCTGGATTGAGGAGGATGAGGAAAGAAGGAGCTTGGCTCCGGCAAAGCTGGCCGACACGGCTTAGCTCTGTGCCGTGCTGAATTGAGATGCGTTGGAACCGCTCGCGAGAAAACAAACGCCACTTTGGTCGTAGGCGGTGGTGGAATGCGTCTGAGAACCGCTTGGATCTCGCACGAGCTTGCGGCTCCCGGCACGCCACTTTGCCCGGAGCCGCAAGCTCAGGGGTGACGAGAATCAAGCTGCAGGGTTCTAAGGAACAGGGCAGTAGAGAAGTTTACGGTCACCTTGGTCATTCGAACATGGACCTAAGGCATGCTGACGAGTGCAGCGCGGCGAGAGCGTCTTCAGAGATAGCCTCCTAGTCCAGCGTTTGCACCCGTGCGATAGTCGGCAGAGGTGGTGGTGGTCGTCGTCGTTGTCGTCTGAAACTCGCAATCGGGCAGGGTCGCATAACGAGGCATCATGACTTCCATTTCCATTCCGTGAGAGCTGCGTTCTATGTGCGGTGATTGATTGGGGTCGCGTCGACACTTTGCTTGCGCGAGATCGACGAGGTCATGCAAGTTGCAAGCCGGGATGGTCGATAATGACATTGACCAGCGGCTGAAACAAGGGTGCGCCGCGAGCAAAGTCGTCCGCCTCGGCCCAGGCAAGTGCCTCTTCGTCCGTGAAGCCGTTTGCAGAGCCGTTCGCTTGGAGAAGAGACGACGACGAGGGTCGTCTCTGACCAGCAGAGGTAGGTGAGCCGTACGAGTTGAGTGGAGCGGGTTCGTCGGCCTCTTGAAGTGCTTGAGCCAGGCTTTCGGCCTCGAGGAGCTTGTCGATGGAGACGGGCAGCGATCGACCTTCGGATGTAGCCGCGAGCTGCAAGAGCTGGAGCTGCTGCTGTCGTTCGGCGGCATGGAGCAGATACGACACGGGCACCCAGCACCAGCCCAAGCATTTTGTGGGCTCCATGATCTGCGCCTGCGCTACGGGGTGCTCGGGATCGTACTTGACGCTGGCCTTCATGAAGATGGTGACGTAGTGTTTGCCGTGACCCTTTTCGCCGTGGTCCTTCATTCGCACCGAGTTCTGCGCGGTAAGGAACTGCAACGGTGTGGGAGGGAGGAGCGGAACGTTGCTGGTGGCTTGCCGGGTCGGTGCCGTATCGAAAGGCGATGGTGTGGAAGCCGTGTGCGCCAGGATGGGCTGCGAGGGCGATTGCGGGCCGAGGTGTGCGCGCACTTGCGGCGGCGAGGGCGAGAGCAGCTCGGACTGTGGCTGGAATTGGGGTGCTTCGAGGATGAGCCCGGTCTCCTCGTAGACCTCGCGGGCGGCGCAGTCGTAGAACGACTCGTGCAGCTCGAGATGGCCGCCGGGCAGCGCGAGTGTGCCCGCACCGTGACTGCCCGTGCGTTTGCCGATGAGGATGTGACCCTTTTCGTTGCTCACGAAGACGCCGACGCCGACGCGCGGCACCACGGTGGCATCCGACACGGGCGCGGCTGCAAGACTCGAGACGCTTGGTGTCATTGTATGCGTTTGCATGCTTTGCAGGTGGCCTGGTTGTGCGGTCGTAGTAGCGATCTCTCTATCGAACGTCGACGCTGATGCGAGAGGCTAACGAATGCGAACGGATGCGAGCGAGCGATCACTTGGAGGGAAGAATCCATCCCAAGAGGCGGCCTTTTTGTGCTTGCTCGAGCGTCGGCCAGGTCGTTGGTGGTCTGGCAGAGGAGGAAGAGAGCGGCCTCTGGTCCTCGATCAAGAGTGAGTGTGAGTGTGAAGAGAAAGGCAGGCAGCGGCGGGCGGGCGAGCGAGCGAAAGAAGCCACCGATAATGAGCTGCAGTATCTGTCAGGGCTGAATTTTTCCCGAAGCGCGTTCCGCTAATTAGGTGGCAACCTGAGTCAGACGGATTCGAGGTCCGAAGCCCTTTTTGAATCAGCACGGCGGCTTCGATAGGCTGGAGGCGATCTCACAATGCAGCTTTGTTGTGGCGTGCGTGTGTGTCGTTGGAGTGGCGTGGAAAGGCGAGGCGAAGCGAGGCGAAGCGAGGCGAGGCGAGGCAAAGGTGACACATACAAGAAGCAGCGTGGAGAAGCAACGCGAAAGCCGAACAGCAGCGAGCACATGCTGACTTTGGATGTTCTTCGATCGGAAAGTGACACTGAGAGCGGGTCTCGAGTCGTCCGAATCGGATCGTCGCTGAAGCGAGCATGCATGGACGAGCAGGTGATTGCTTTGACATTTTTCTCGCCAACGAGACAACCCTGAAAACGAGAAGAAGATCTTCCACGCCAAGTTGCCAACGCGTACCGCAGAGAGCATGCGAGATCGAACGCGTGCACTTCGCGTGTATGGAACGACGCATGCCATCGTGTCTCACCATGCGGGGCGAGCATCAGAGTCTCTCTTTCTTTCCTTGCTTCTTTTCTCGACCTGCATTTTTGACACGGATTTTTTTTTCTTTCTGCGAAATATCATTTTTGTGCCTGATGCTGCTGCTGTTGTTCTGTGACGAGGACGCATCTCAAAATGCACTGGTGTGAGATCGGCAGCTGCACGTCGTGGATCGCTCTCGAGCCCCAAAATAGACGGACGCAGCGGGCACACTCTGACGTTATGCATGGAGGCGCCTCCTCATTTTGATGTGGATGTGTAGATGGGCGCGCGGGTCGTGGCTGTGTGTGTGTGTGTGTGTGTGCTTTGCTCGGTTCATCCGGGACAACTCGTCCACATCTGGAAAAGCGACACAGCCTTTCGACCTTGCCGCCGCTCCACTTCCACCCGGCAGAGGCAATCATTCCTCCCCCACCATCCATCACACGCGCCGAAGCAGCTTCCAGGGCCAACGCAGGCTTCTATTGCTCGAACAGCAGCGGCACGCCCGACGTCGATTGTCGGCTTCCAACCTCGTTTCTTTCTTCATATCACAGTTTGGCACGCCGATCGGATGCAACCATGTCGGGACAGACGCCGCTTCTTCCCAGCCTGCCTGCTGGCTTCGGCACCGACTCGTCCTATCCGCCCATCCCGGGCAGCACTCGCATCACAGCATCACAGCCAAAGCCGTTAGCAGCTGCGGTGGTCGCATCACCGGTGTCGCCTCCGAGACCGCATCGCCCGACGGGGCCGCCTCTGCCTCCGCTGCCACCTGGCGCTCTTGAGCAGGAACAGCAGCGACTGAGGCGGCAGTCGGCTTCCCACTCAGTCACGCCGTCTGCGATATCGTCCGGTCTCAGACCTGGACAGCTCGTCCATGCTCCTACACCACCACCACCGCCGCTGCCGCCGCCGCCGCAACCAACACATCACTTTGTCGGCGGATTCGCTTCACCGCACCAGCAGCGTTCAGGCACACCCGTCGCCGCACCTCGTCCTCCGCCGCCGCCCCCTCCTCCCTCCATGCCGACGCCATCGTATGGCCTGGCCAACAACATGCAAGCCATGTCGATCCACTCCCACACGCAAGCACCCTCGTCGTCGTCGTCGGCAAGAAGAGCAAGTGCCAACGACGCATTCGCAGCTACTTCCACATCACGGCCATCTCAGCCTCCTTCTTTCGCCGCTCCTACTTCCAGCCCGCCTAGCCTGTCCGCACCCCTTCCAGACATGACCTCGCTGGCAACGCAGCGAGACCGAGCGCGAGACGACCGATCGCTCGTCTCGTGGGCCAAGCAGATGCTCAAGTACGTCGAGCGCAACTTTTCCGACGGCACCAAGATCAGCGAGCCCAGCCTGGTCAAATGGACCGACGAGGCCATCTCGATCATCACGCACAACGCCTCGTCGCCGCGACCCGAGCCCGAAGCGCTCTACATCCGCGCCGATCTGCAGGCGTCCGGCGCCTTCCCCACGTACCTCGCCAAGAACCTCAAGGAGGCGTTCAACGACTTTGAGCTCTCGGCACGCATGGGCTGGGCGCCCAGCTGGTTCCGCATCGGACGCGACTACGAGGTGCTCGGCGATCTGGCGCGCGCACGAGACGCCTACGACCGAGGCGTGCACGCGCGGGATGTGGGCTGCATCTACCGCATGGGCATGGCCCACCTGCTGGGCCAGCTCGAGCTGCCGGTCCACCATGCCCGCGCGGTGGCCATGCTGCGCGACGCAGCGGACAAGGCCGACCTCGACACGCCGCAGCCGGCGTACATCTACGGCATGCTGCTCGCGGGCGAGTTTGCGCACGTCGACATCCCGGCGCAGTTGCTGCGTCCCGCCAACACGTCGGCGGCCGCGCTCGAGGACGAGGCGCGACGCCGCATCTTGCGTGCGGCGTACCTCAACTTTGCGCCCGCGCAGTACAAGTGCGGGTGGCTGTTCGAGTACGCCCAGCTCGGCTGCGCGTTCGACCCGCTGCTCAGCGTGCAGTACTACAGCCTGGCGTCGCAGGGCGGCGAGACCGAGGCCGACATGGCTCTATCGAAATGGTTCCTCTGCGGAGCCGAGTCGTACTTCGAAAAGAACGAGACGCTGGCGTATACGTTTGCGGACAAGGCAGCGCGCAAGGGGCTGGCGTCGGCCGAGTTTGCGCTCGGCTACTACCACGAAGTGGGCGTCGGCACCGAGAGGAACGTGGATCTCGCGAGAAAGTGGTACAACAAGGCAGCGGCCAAGGACAACACCGATGCGAGAGAGAGGCTGCACGCGCTGCAGGGTCCACAGGCCCTGGGGCTGTCGCGCAAACAGCACGAGGCGGTGATGGACGATAAACTGGTTCGCAAGCGTACACAGGCCAAGATGTTGTCGGACCGCGAAGGCCGCAGTCCCGCGGTAGAGTACGATCAGTACATCGGCAGCAGCAGCAGCGGCGGCGGCGGCGGCGGCGGCAACGGCCAACGCAGACCAAGCGGTCCAGCCGCGGCAACGAGCAACGTTCCCGCCGCGCGACCCGCCGCGACCAGCAACAAGAACCACCTCGAGCTGTCGCGCAAAAGGACAATGAAGATGGTCGAAGAGACAGCGGCGGGTCGCAGACGGCCCAACTACGGCTCGTCCGCGCCGCCTGCGATGCCGAGTGTTTCGGTCGCGCCTCAGCCTCGCCCTGCAGGCCGCCTGCCCTCGGGCACACACCCGTCCTCCACGTCCGGCCGCCACGGCAAGGGGTACACGCTCAACGACAGCGCGCCGGCCTCTTCGGCTCCCTCGTCGCACTCTGCCGCCTCGCACGCCCCTTCGTCTGCCGGCACCACGTCGGCGTCCACCGGCACGGACGAGAGCGCGAAACGGCCGTACAATACGTTTGCGGAGATGGGGTTTGCGCCGCAGAAGCCCAAGAAGGAAGAGTGCGTCGTGTGCTAGCGCGTTCGGACTGGGGCAATAGAAACGGTGCGATACTCTGCCATTCCCTATGTGTAACTGTGAGATTCGGTCCGGAGTGAGCATCACTTGTTGTTCGGCTTGGCGTGCTGGCCGAAGCGGTCGAGCAGCACGGCGGTGCAGCTGGCGAGTGCGTGTTTCTCGGCGTCTTCCGCGAAGGCGCCGCCGGCCCAGCGGATGCGGCCGGCGTCGTCGACGAGGTACGTGTAGCCGACGTGTTTGTTGTGCAAGCCGAGCGCGTCCTTTTCGAGTTCGATGTTGGTGCTGCTGAGCAAGTAGGTTGGGTGGAGGGGTTCGGGGACTTGGGAGCGGAGGGAGGCGAGGAAGAGGCTAACGAGATAGCTCTTGAGGGGGTTTGACTGGAGGTTTATCTGGACGAGTTGGAACTTGGGGTGGGTGGCGAATTGGGCGAGTGTGTCTGCGTAGAAGCTTTTCGTGTGTTCTTCCGAGATCTTGCTGCCGAGGAGGGCGATGACGGAGATCTTGTTGCGGAGCATGTCGACGGTGTTTGTTTTGGCTTTGTCCGAGAGGCGGGTGCCGGTGAATTTGGGGAAGAACATGGCGCGGTCGGCTTTGATGAGCGTCGTGGGCGCGCGCCACGTCTTGCCGCCGTGCGACTTGATCGCGTGAAAGTCGTGAAAGTACCCGCGCGTCGCTTCTTTCACGATCGCCTTGCGCGACGCCATGCGGTGTTCCGGGGACACGAGCCGCTCGCGCGTTTCCGACCACGTGGCCGAACTGGATGTAGGAGGTGTCGGCACCCCGAGCGCAAACGACAGGTACGGCAGCGGCAGCGTGTTGAGCTGTTCTGGCGACGAAGAGGATTCCCGGACTAGGGGCTTCGTTGAGGGAGAGGGAGAGGGAGTGGGTTCGCTTGTGGGTGTTGAGGGAGTGTCTTTTGACGATGAAGACTTGTTGAGCAGCGAAGGCGTCGATGTGAGTGTTCGTCGAGCTGCAACGGTGCGGCGCACAGCTGCGCCTGCGACCGACCGCGTCAATGTCGAGTTGCGCAACATTGTGTAGTGTCGTTCGAGCAGAATGTAGAACAGTGAATCAGAACTGAAGATAAGAGAGAGGAAGAGTCGATGATGGTGAGCAGGAGCCGCCCCCCAAAAAATCCGAGAATGCCCTTTCTTCTCGTCCACAGCCCGACTCCGAGTTCCGAATTTCCCCCTTTACCAGTCTCTGCTCTCCCCTCACCCAACGACACACAAGGTCACACCATCAAAGCACATCAAATGGTATACAGTAGAACACTCTACGCTACATCTACTCAAGCTGCTGCTCACCCAGCAGTCGCACTGCTTGTCATACTCAGCCCCAGCCCGCCTGCCGTCACACTACCCTCTCTGAAGCTGCCGCTTCTACTGCCACTCCTGCTGCCCGACCCGTTGCTGCTCAGACTGGCACTCCGCGCCCGCTGCGCCATGCCCCTCGGCGCGGGTTCGGGCTGCATCTGTGGATCTGGCACGCCTCCTGCCCCGCTGCTATCCCTCCTGACCCGCTGTGGCGACGTGCCGTACCGCAACGACCCGTTGCGCGACCCGGTACTCCCCGCAATGGACGCCGTGTCCGACGCGCCACCGCGCGACGCGCGCCGCTTCGCCGTCCTGTCCAGATCCACATGTGCGCCACTCGCGCTGCGCATGATGCTCGACCGCGACCCCGTGCGCGTCCTCGACCTCACCGTTGGCGGCGACGACGTCGGCAGCCCCGCAGACAGCGCGGCCAGACCATCTTTACGCGCAGCGATCGCATCGAACGCGCTCGAAGAATCCGTGGCTGACCGCGCGCGCATCCGGCGCCGCAGCGAGTCGGACGACGTCGAGCCGCGCGAGATCGAGTCGCGCTCCGAGTCGTGCCGCAGCTCTTCGACTTGCTCGTGGTACGCCGAGGGTTCCGAGGCCTGTTTGGCGAACGGCGCGCCTCCGCGGAAGATCGGCGGCGGCGGCTTGCGTGGCCGAGCGTCGCTTTCGAGCGACGGGTCGGCGCTGCGCGGTGCAGAGGCTGCGCGCTGCGCCTCGGTGTCTTCCGAGCTGCGCGGGGCGTAGCTGTACATGTCTGCGCTGCTTCTCGGGCCTTCGGGCGACGTGGAGCCGTCCAGAAAGGCAGCGACGTTTTCTAGCTCCTCTTGGCGGAGCTCCGGCGAGTTGGACACCAGCTCGATCCCGCTCGAGTCCGGCATAAAGTCGTTGGCCCCCGCGCCGGACCCCGAGTCTCGTCGGAACCCAGCACGCAGATTCGTCAAGCTGACCTTCTTGCCCACGCTCCCACCCAGGCTGCTGAGCCGTCCAGGAACGCCTAGGCTCGACGACGTCGATTTCGAGCCCGACTCGAGCAGCTCGCTGTTGTCGAAAGCGTGCGTTGACTCTGACAGCGGAGACGACGCCGTATACGGCCGGAAGGGCGAGCCGCCTTCCATGCTGGGCGTTCCCGACGGGCTGCCGTTCAGCGACGACGACCCGGGCGAGCTCGGGATGCTCGCCGCTGCCGAAGCCGAGAGTCTCCTGCGCGTGATCTTGTTGACCACACCCCGCTTGGACGCTTGCCCCTCTGCGAGCTGTGTGGCAGAAGCGTCCTCGCTCGCGCGCCTGCGCTGGGCGACGCGCGCAGCCATGACGAGGCTCATGCTGTCCGTCAACGGAGCGGCAGCGCCAAAGATGCCGCCCAACGGCGTGCCTGTTCCACTCGGCGTGGGGCTCATCGGCGTACCATTGCCCTGCACGGTCGGGCTGAGCGACGTCTCGCTGCTCCCGCGTGAGAGCGACCGCCGTCCGCTCTCGGTGTCGATCTTGAGGTTGGGCGCCGTCTTGAGCTCCTGTTCGGTGAATGTGATGAGTGGGGCGGCGGGGGGCATGTGCTTGCGTGTCGGCGCGGCGGCTTGCACTGCTGGTGCTGGTCCACCTCCCTGCTGCTGCTGCTGCTGCTGCTGCTGCTGCTGTTGGAGCTGTACATCTGTCGACCCGACGTTGCCTGGCAGATTACCACGGGGCTGGGGCGCAAGACCGCTTTGATCCAATGCCATACCGAGTGCAGCTGCACGTTGCAGTATCGCTCTTCTCTTCCTCCAGTCCCAGTCCCGTCCCGCTGCCGCCGTGCTCTGCGTGAACCGCTCGAACCAGAAACCGTCGACATCTACCGGCTGATCTTCAGCGTACTTGTCTGCTGCAACAGCCGTGCCCTTGAAGGCAGCAAACCGCGTTGCTGTCTCAAGCCGCTCGCGAGCCCGAATATGCGAGTCAGCGTGAGGCCGCCAATCGGGCTCGACGAGCTTGATGCTCCTCGTCCTAGCCGTTCGCGACCAAGAGGGGATAGGCTCTGTCGGGCTGGACGCGTGCTCGGGGTTATGAGGCTGATAGGGCGGTGGTGCGGGCGAGCCGGCTCCGAGGGGCATAAAGATGCCGTTGGCTGCTTGGAAGAGCTCTTGCTGCTGCTGTTGCTGCTGGTGCAACAGAGCAGGATTGGCAGCACCGGCAAAGAAGGGCAGCGACTCTTTGCGTTGCATGAGACTGTACGAGATGTCAATCTCGCGTAGTGACGCTGTGCGGAAGGTCTGCGGTCGACGGTTGAGGATGGACGGAGCTCGGCTGAGCGAGAAGTCGCTCGACGTGGGTGATGAGCATGCAGAAGAGCTGATGGGGGCGTCATCGTACTGGGCGGATGTCGACGAGTGGCCCAGGGCTGCCGAGGCGGACGAGGCTTCAGACTCGATGCTCGGTGTGCCAGGCATGGCGTGGTCATGCTCGCCCGATTGGTGCATCCACGCATTCTGAGGTAGCCTGGGAGAGTGGTTGCCCGCAGACGCTCCGTCGGTGCTGTTCCTCTTGTTCCTGACCGCTTGGCGACTCAGCGGTGATCGTGAATCTGCGGATCGGCTGCGTGCTGCGCCGGATCCGAGCGGCGAACGACTCGGGCTAGCTGTGTGCAGCCTGCCGCTTTCCTTTCGGCGTCTTCCCGCAGCAGGGGTGGGAGAGCCGGACGAAGATCGCAGACTAGCTGCCGCAAGAACAGGCGCAGCGGTGACGGGGCTGTTCGGAGTGCTCAAGTCCGAGGCCGGCGCATTGGACGAGGCAGGCGCTGGCCAAAAGGAGCGGCGCGTGGGAGGATCGAGGTCGACCTGCATGGGATGCTCGCAGAGGCTGCTCGTAGGGTCCGAAGAGGTGATGCGGACGATGCTGGAGCGTTTGGAGAGAGTGGGATCGTTTCTGCCCAGCATCTTGCGGAGCGCAAGCCTCTCTTTCGAGTTGGCGAGGAATCCAGCCGAACGCGAAGACTCTTCCTCGTCCTCGTACTCGTCGCTGTCCAGCTCGTTGTCGGGACGGTTGATGGCGGCATCGTCGGCGAGCATGGTCGATATTTGCCAGTGCGGTTTGCCATTGGTAACGCCGGCCGGCCGCAAGACTAGCAGATAGACGAGATAGCATGTGCCTGCGACGAGGACGGCAGAGGCAAAGGTGGACTTCCATGTCGCTGTCGCTCGCGCCCACACGTCTTTGCTGCGAAGGATGTTCTTGGAGAAGAGGCGGTTCTTCATGCTGAGCTGCGCCTTGGCTGGCAACCAGCTGCGGATGGGTGCGGGGGAGGGCGATGGAGCGACGGGTTGTACTCTCGCCGCCGCCGAGGCCGGAACCGGCACCACAGCGTCCATGGTGGAAGCTGCGTGCGTGCGAGGATGCAGTCTAGACGGATGGATGGATGGCGTGGCAGCGCGAGGCCGATGAGAGGCTCGTTGCGCTCGCGTGGTGTCTACGATCGCATGGCGAATGTCAATCACGATGGTCCGAGGTGGTTGCAGCACTCGTGATGATAGCTTCAAGGGCGCTCGATGCGATCGACAGCTCACTCACTTGAGCGATATGAGCGAGGAGCAAGGTGGTCGCCGGTGAGTGAGGGCGAGGACGACGAGCAAGAGCAAGAGAGGAGGATCGAGGATCCAGCTCGGCTGCAGCTGCCAAGTGCGATTCCGCCAAAGAAGCCTGCCGGCGTCTGGTCCAGAACCAGAAGAGCGTGC
>LT795061.1:31214-45921 GCA_900162835.1 Sporisorium reilianum f. sp. reilianum | reverse complement strand
GGAGCGCCGGTGGCCGCGCTCCGGGCTGCGGTCGCGAGTGTCCCAGCCGTCGGCGTATCGGTCGTCATCCCCTCCTCCTCCTCCGCCGCCGCCGCTGGTGGCACCGTAGTCGAGGAGGTCAGCTGCACCTGCTCCCGTGTCGCGGTCGTTGTAGCGCTTGCCTGGATTCTTGGGCCCAGAGGGGACGTTGGGCGGAAGCGTCGGCGAGACAGCACGTCCACTGCGCGTGCTCGTGGATGCGCCCGCAGCTGCCGCGGCGCGCCCGCGGATCGAGGTGCCTTTCGTGATCGCTGCCGGGCCGGATGGGGCGGATTTGGGCGGCGCCGGCTTGGGTGCCGGACCGGTAGGCGCCTTGGGCACGTCGTTCGAGTGGGTGGGGACAGGGAAGCCTGCAGCTGCGGCTTGTGAAGGGTCGATGCCCGAAGCGCCAAAGAAGAGCGACATATCGGCGTCCGACATTGGCTTGATGGGTGGTGCGCCGCCGAAGGAAGGAGGTGCATCGTCGGTGCCCTCCTGTTTGGGCCCCTTGGGCGGCGTGTCCCAGCCATGCGCGGCGTTATGGTCGGCTTGCTGTTCGTCTCGATCGCGAGCAGGTGGGTAAGGAGAGTGCTGTTCGTCATGCTGTCCTGGACCTTGGCCTGGACCTTGTGGGAAGGGCGAATTGCTGAATCGCTGGTTGTGTTGCTCGGCGGGCGCGCCGTTGGATTGCTGTCCTCCAAACATGCCGGGCATCATCATGTTGTTCATGCCACCGCGTGGACCCATGGGCGGCATGGGAGGCATCCCTGGCATGGGCGGCATGCCCGACATGCTGGCCATCATGGCCATCATCTGGTCAGGCGGCATGGGAGGCATGCCCATGGGCCCCGCACCAGCCGGTCCGCCGTTCTGCGCCATCATGGCCTGCATCGCGTGCGGCGGCGGCATCATGGCCATCATCTGCTGCATGCTGTGCATCATATCGGCGTTGCCACCGCCAAACAGATTGTTCTCGGTGTTCTTCCTCGCGTCGGTCATGCGCTCCTTCTTGGCACGCCAGAGCGTCCACGACTCTTCGTTGAAGCCATAGTTAAAGTAGTCGGACAAGTCGGCGCCGTAGCGTCTCCATGGTTTTTCGGCGAGGGATTCGAGGTCAATGTCAAAGATGTCGTGGGACGAGCTGTCTTCCTCCTCGACGGCGTCTTCGGGTTTGGGGTAGACGCGGTCTTCGGGTCCCGGGGAGAGGTTGAGCCGAGGTGCGGTGGAGGGGACGGCGGGGGGTGCGCCTTCGGGGCCGGTGGCGTCGAGGGTTGTGGTCGGCTTGACGGGAGGTGCGCCGGGCGGTGGTGGTGCGGCTGCGGCTGCGGCTGCGGCTGCGGCTGCTGCGGTCGAAGCTGGGCTGGCAGCAGCGAGGAGTTGGGATCGAGAGAGTGGGGTGTACTCGGAGGTGAGGGTGGACTGAGGACGCTGCGGGGTGCTTTGGGTGGGTAAAGGACGTGCACCCGGAGCGCCTGGCCGTTGGAAGCCGGGGTGTGCAGGTTGTTGTTGTGCTTCTTGTGTTGCGTCGATGATGAACTCGATGTCCGAGTCGCTGTCGTCGTCGTCGTCTCCATCCTCTTCCTCTTCCTCGTCCTCGTCGTCGTTGTCGTCTTCGTCCTGCTTTGCAGCATTGTTGGCGCTATCTATCGCTGCTGCTTTGACCTCTGTTGAAGTGCTTGAAGTCGTGCCGTTTGCTGCATCGTCTGTTTTGGAAGCGGTGGGAGGAGCGGCGGCGGCTGGCTCGTCGCCGTACAAGAAAGCGTCGTCGTCGTCCTCCATAATTGGCGGCAGCAGTGGTTGTATGCAGAAGGGAGTGCGAGCGAGAGTATGGCTTCGACGAGGTCGGGTCCCTTGTGGAGAAAGGAGCTGAGCGCCGTCGACCGGTGGGGAAAGGGAGAGAAGGACGGTCTTGCTTCTTCTTGGCGTATTGGTTTTGGCTGAGCGTCGATTGGCGTTTTTGGTCGCTTCTCGCGTGCTCAAATCTTGATGTGCCGTGCGCATCCAAATCGGGGGGTTTGACGGCAAAATCGGCGATCACAAACGCGTGCTCTGTTTACACGCACGACTGAATCGCCGACTTGAATTCGAAAACGCGTCGCAGCAATCGAAATGTTCCTTCCTTCTCACTCCTCCGACGACAGCCAGCTGGACGTCGACAGCTCGTGCAGAATCGGCGTTCAAATCCCAGCTCTATCTGCCATGGATGTCAATACTTGCCTTGTGCTGTGGCGAGTGGCAAGAGAGGAGCAGGCCAAAAGATGGCTTCGCGTCGAGCTTTCAAGAAGAAGCCACCGCGTTGGTCGACGTTGCAGCCGAGCTTTGCAAGCGCAAGTGTGGCGAGCAAAGCGAAATCGATCGAAGAGTCGACGTTGCGGTTCCGAAGAGCAGAGAGAGAGAGAGCCACTTTGGACGGTGGAAAGGTGGCGCGCTGCCAGGGTTGCTTCTGTGCACCCCAGGGTCCAGCAGTTTTCTACGTGTCGGTCCGAAACACTCGAAAAGGTTGACGGATCGCTCGCTCTGACGCACGCAGCCATGGCGAATGGGGAGGAAATTCATGCCATGCCCTTTTCGTGGATGCCGTCTTGCGCCGCTTTTCCCTTTGCATTCATTACGATGGTGGGAGACAGCCGAACGTCTTCAACGTCGCAGCCGAGGATCGAAGGTGGTGGTCAAGCTTTACATATTTGATCCGCCCACTCGCCCCACATGAATGCTTTCCGCTGTCACCGCCAATTATGGCAGCGGGTGATGGTGTTCTAGCAGATGGGCTCGCTACCTGCTATGTACGATCACAGCAGCAGCGTCGGCAAGACCAACAGCCAAGGACAAGAGACGAGCCAGCTTCGACTTTGGATGGGGGCGGCAGCAGCGCCGATCAAGCCCGACGCAAAAAGCGACGCAAAAGCGACGCAAAACCCCCATTTTGAAGCGGAAAATCCGGGAAGCGCACTTGGGCAGTGTAGCACCCCATTCTTTCCACGACCATCGGCGCGCACCTCTCGCGGTGTGGTGCCTAGTCCGACATGGCCGACGTGTTTGGTGTCGAGACGCTTTTCCTCGTTGGCTGTGCCTTGTGCCTTTGCTCTATCTTCGTCCTTGCCGCTTCTTGATAATGCCGCAAAAGCATGTATGAGGATACAGCGCTTGAACCAGAGGCCGGTGCGAGCTCAACCAGAAAAGCTACAAGAAACAGCGATGGACACAGAGAGAGAAAGGGGAAAAAAAGGTGCTGTCTGTGTGCGTCGGTGAATGACGGGAGGCGCGAGAAGAGAGGCGACGAAACGGCTTCGCTCGCAGCCACAAACAATTCCCAAAATCCTGGCACAGCGACAGAGGTGAAAATTGTCATCCTCTTCGAAAGGGACACTCTTCCAGTGCTTGAACGGACTCAGCCGCGCGCGATAGCGAGCTGCAAAGGGCTCGAGCAGCAGCAGCAGCAGCAGCAGCAGCAAAATTTGGCAAGAGCGCTTGTCTGTCTGTGGCAGAGACTCGATTTTCAGCCTTTGCTCCTTACCACCATCCTCTCTCACCGGTCACGACTCTTTACATCCCTCATGGTTCAGTAAAGTCAAACAACACCATCCAATCCATCCTCGACTCTCGTCAGTCCGCCTCTCTCTAGGCACTCCATCCTTTCAGCCTCCGATATCGCTAGGCTACTTTTCTTGTCTTTGCTCCAACCAAAGCTCCATTCAGCTGCCTCGACCGATCTTTCTCTCATCGTCGTCATCATCATCATCATCAACAATTGCGCACCTTTCTGCGATCCTGTTCCACATCTACGTCTCCGAGTCCCATCACGACCCCTTGCACGTAACATCTCTCTGCTCCATAATCAGTTGGCTTTGATGCTGCCGTTCGCCGAATCGCCGCCATCCACAGTCAACAACCATTTCCAGCCTACATCCTAGGCTCAGCACGTACTCACTCGACCCCCCTTTCGTAGAGACGCCGCTCCCTCTGCTGTGCATCTCGTCCAAAAGGGCTCTGAGCGTCGTAGATTCCCATCCTTTTCACCACAACAAACCCTTGTCGCTGCTTCCTCTGTTCGAGTTTGCGGCTAGGTGAAAAGGTCTCGGGCTCGACGCTTCCGACGCTCTTCCGCGCCTCGCGGTCCCCTTTCTGGGTCCGTCGTCATCATCATCATCTCTCTTTGATACCTCCTAAAAAAAGGCAGCCGACATCGCTCTGCCCATCCCCCACTGCTTTTTCGCGACCTTTTCGCATCTTCTCAACTCGCAGTCTCCTCTTCTTTCACCGACGCTCGAAATCGACATAGCTCTTCTTCGCAGTCGTCATCCACCTTTACCACGATCATCAGAGCCAAGGACAGCCAGCTTGCTCAACACCTAGCTCGTCCTCCATTTTGCTATCGCGAAAAACTCGGATCCTCTAGCGCCCTTCGCTCGAGTAACTCAGCTCCGACTCTCTCGCTTCAGCCCAATCGTTTCTTCGGCGTCCGTTTCGTTACGCCAGCGCTCTCCTGATCGTATACCTAGTCTACTTTCGTCACCGTCTCCGACTCCTATACCCCAGCCCTCGCTTCAAACCCAAACGGCTCTTTTCCTTTCCCTTCGCGTCATCTTCGTCGCCTCGTCTCTAGGATAGTCACCCATCATGGCGGATACTTTCGACTTTGACGCTTTCATCTCCTCGCCCTCGCAGGCAGACGTCGCCCCACCTATCTCCACCACCAACGACGCCACCACCACCACCTCCTCCACCACCAATGCCTCGTCCTTGCTCGGTCCCACCAACGACATGATGTCGTCCTTCTCGGACCAAGGCATCAACGGCGCACTCGACGCCAACGGTCTCGTGTCGAACGGCGCCCTCGACATGATGGCCGGTTCCGAGCTCATGAGCCAGTCCAACTCGCTCATGTACGGCAGCAACTACGGCGACTCGTTTGGCAATGACATCATGGACTCGTGGGATATGGGCTCAGCCGCCGCCGCCGCCCCTGCCAACGGCGGAGCACCCTCGTTCGATTTCAGTGGTGTACCGTCTGCGAGCAACGGCAAGGCGCCCAACGGCGGCCAGCCGCCTGCGTCGACGGCGTCTGTGCCGCCCATGCCATCCTCCACCACGACGCCAGCGCCAGGCGGCAAACGCGACATCACGGCATCCTACCGCGATCAGATCGCAGCGCACCACTCGCACCTCATGAACACCAGCACAATCCTCGCCCCCAACGGCGCCGGCAGCCGCAGCACCTCTTCCATTCCGCGCGTCTCCACCTTCAAGCGAGCCCTGCCTCCCATGCACCGCGGCATCACGGCTCCCAATGCGGCTCGCGCCAACCTCAGCCTGCAGGAGCGTCGACGCCTCTCGCGACAGGCAGCCAAGCAAGGCGCCAACAACGCCTCGCAGCTGCAGCCCGCCTTTGCACCAACACCACCACCACCACCACAGGCGGCGGCGGCGGCGGCGCCAGCCGTCGGTGGCTTTGTTCCTGCCGTCGCCGGCCGAGGCGCCAAGCGCGGCATGGTCGACGACAGTGGACACATCAATAGCAGTCCCATGCAGGGCGCATCCTTGCCGTCTCGCAGCGTCTCGTTCCTCAACGACTCGTCCGGCTCGTCGGTGTCGTCGGCCAGCATGTCGCCACAAAAGATGCTCGACCACCGCTCCAGCAGCTTTGCGCCCGCACCTCCCGCTGCGAACAATGGTAGCGTCAATCCGCCATCGCTCGTGTATCAGGGCAGCTTCAACACCACCTCGGGCGAGGCCATCCCCACCTCGAACAAATACTCGAGTTCTGGCGTCGACGTGCTCGGCATCCTCTCGCGCGCCATCACCCGTACCAACCCCAGTATCGCGCTCGGTCCCGTCGATCTGTCGTGCTCGTTCGCCATATCGGATGCGCGCCATCCCAAGCAGCCGCTCATCTACGCCAGCGAGACGTTTTGCCACCTGACCGGCTACACTCTGCACGAGATCCTCGGCAAGAACTGTCGCTTCTTGCAGACGCCCGGTGTGCCTCTCGAGGCCGGTGCCGAACGTCAGCACACGGACAACCGCGCCGTCGAGCACCTCAAGCGACACTTGACCGGCTTCCGCGAGTGCCAGGCGAGCCTCATCAACTACCGAAAGGACGGCAGTCCGTTCATCAACCTCGTCACCGTGGTGCCCGTCTCGTGGTCCGACCCGTCGCAGGTCGACTTCCTCGTCGGCTTCCAGGTCGACCTGGTCGAGCAGCCCGGCGCCATCCTCGAACGCAAGGACGACGGCTCGTACCTCGTCAACTACCGCTCCATCAACGATCCGCCGCCTTCGGCCATCTTGGGCGCCGACGAGATGGGCAAGGACGCCGATGCCCAGGCGTCGAAACAAGCCGCCATCGCTGCCGACATTCTCGATCTCATCCACGGCGTGGGTGCTTGCGACGCCAAGCAGTGGTCGCGCGTGCTGCTCGAAAACTCGCACGACCTCATCTACGTGCTCTCCCTCAAGGGTACGTTCCTGTACGTGTCGCCGTCGATCGAGCGCATCCTCGGCTACACGGCCGAGGAGGTGATCGGCAAATCCATCTCGGAATTCTGCCATCCCAGCGACGTTGTCCCCGTCTTCCGCGAGCTCAAGGACTCGACGAGCAACGCCAGCATTGCGGCAGCCGCCTCGCGCAACATTCGCACCGAAGGCGTCGCCAACCCGCTGACCAAGGGCGGCGGCGGCCAAGCTGGTCCGCGCGTCAACCTGACGCTGCGCATGCGACACAAGCACGACGGTCACCGTTGGATCGACAGCACGGGCAAGCTGCATCTCGAACAGGGCAAGGGCCGCAAGGTGGTCATCTCGAGCGGCCGACCGCGTCCGGTGTACAACCTGGCGTGGGAGCACGTCCGTCGCGGTGCCGAGGCGGCGCAGCCCTCGTTCTGGTCCAAGCTCTCGATCGACGGCGTCTTCCTCAGCACCACCGGTCCCGTCGCCGAGGTGCTCAACTGCGACGGCAGGGACATCTTTGGCCGCCACGTGCTCGAAGTGACCAACTACGAGGCGGCGCCGTCGTTGCTGCAGGCGTTGCGAAGCAGCCAAGCCATGAGCGTCTCGCACCTGATGGGCGACGGCGCCAGCAACAACACGCCCGTGTTTTCGTCGTTCTACCCTTCGTCGGCGGCGGCGGGCCCCGCGCTGCCCACGGTGTTTGTGCACATCCAGCGTGCATCGGCCGAGAGCTCGTGGATGATCCCCAACGTGGCGTATCCCAAGGGCGGTCCTCAACCCGCCTTTGACGCCACGGGCACCAGCGTCGACTCGCTCACGTCGGTGTTTGGCGAGCTGTCGACGTACCGCAGCTCGTCGTGGGTGTTTGAGATGCACCAGCTCAAGAACGTCAACCGCCGCCTCAAGGACGAGATCCGCGCGCTGCGTCGCCAGTCGAGAGACCACTTGACCGCCAACGGACAGAAGCCGATCGGAAACGGCGCCAAGATGTCGATGCCACAGAGCCCGACGGTCGCCAACGGCGCAGGTGGACGCCGACGCAGCGGACCCACGGATGCTGCGGCGTTCGGCATGGCGCAACAAGGCTCCTCCTCGGTGCCTCACATCCAGGCGCCGAGCCCCATCAAGCGACGACCGGATCACGGCCATGGCCACCGTCAGCACCTGAGGCCGACGGCGGCGTTGACGTATCTGCACGCAGGCCACAGCACGGATTTCGGCAGCAGCAGTTCTTCCGGGTCCGAGGTCTCGCCGTTTGCGGAACGGGCGCCCAACGACCGTCGTTCGGGCTCGGGCGATGCCTCGGACGAGACGGCGGCGACCACCACCACTTCGGGCGACACGTCGGAGAAGGATGGCTCCAACAGCGGCAGCGGTACGGGCAGCGGCAGCGACAGTCGTCGTGGGTCTGGATCTGCTGAAGCTTGAGTCTTTCCTTTCTTCCTCTCTCTGCCCCACTCAATATCCCTTGGACAGGCGATACTTTTCTTTCTTTCTCTTGCGTTGTCATTTTGTTTTTGGTACCACTATTGTATATTTCTTTCTGCTCACTCACAAGGCCTGGCGCTCCCGTGTTGGAAAAGGGAAGCACTTTGTTCAAGGATCCGCAGGTCATTTAATCGCAGTCAAGTTTTTGTAGTTTTTGCGTGTGGTGTGGTGGTGTGCGATGCATTGCAACGTTAAAGCATCGCGAGGTTGGAGGAGGAGGACAACAAGGCGGTAGACTCGAGTCTTGGTCTGAGCATCCACGCCTGAACAACGCTCATTCAGCAGCCCAACTCTGGCAAGCGAAGGAGTAGAAGGCCGGTTGGATGGCTCTGTCGGAAGTGTGAAAGGCGAGGCGACGAGCGAGGAGGAGCATGTGAAGAAGCGCGAGTGCGGGCCGGGGGGGAGAGATGAATTACCGGCTTGTCGGGTTTTTCTTCGCGATGACGTGCAACGATGCGGAAATGGAAGCGCGTCTCCGGTTGTCTTCAAGCGGTACAAGACGCCGACGGTACTCTGCACTATTGGCAGACGTATCCGTCGGATCGCATGATAAGAACGATGCACGATGGGAGCGGCCATCGCGACGCATCGAAGCGTTTACGTTCACACCGAGAGCACAAGAGGGACGGGGCAAGTGCATGCGACAGCGACGGTAGCCGGCGGGACCTCTTGATGGCAACGTGCGAGCGCATTCCGAAGCCTGTCTTTGTTCGCGCGCCCAAGCGAGCATGCGTTCTTCTCGAGATGTCTCGCCAATTTTTTGGGGATGAAAGGAATTTGCAATTTTGTTCGAGCGACAACGACTTTGGCTTTCACACATCGCTAACCGCAGCACCTTGGCGTTGCGAAGCAGGCGTCCACACCACGGTTCCGGGTTCGGAGGGATGAATGCGGTCGATGCACGACTCGGACGATGACGAACTCGAGCATCTATTGTGCGGTGCTTCCCGAGGATTTCGAGAAGCCCGGCCCGGCATGTGGGCATGTGCTCCGTCGTGATAGCGTCTCCGACCATCAGCCGGGTTCTGATCAGCTGCTCTTGGTGCTCGGCTGATATGGGATAGCTTTGACGTAAAGTGATAAGCTCATTGTGCGTCTGAATCGAAGCTAGTGTGTGAACCGTCGTGTTCGTTCGATGGGATGTGCGACCCGGATGGCAGCTGACCGGTGTTTCAGTTGGTACGTCGCGCAGAGAGGTCATGGTGGTTTTATCGCGTGACGCCAGTGGTGGAGTGGCAGGTGCACAGACTGGCCCTTCCGACAGCGACTTTCGAACCAGAAGAACACTCTATGGCCAGCCTCGGAGGAGCACGCCAACTCACCACAGAACCAAACCCGGCAAACAAACGGCTCTCTAATCAGCGACTGCGGCAAGCCGTGGGCAAATCTAGCAACCGACGATCAGCACCACTCATCGGCACAACCTGTCGTCATGCGAGCCCGGAAGAATCGTGGACCTACAGTTGGACGCAAGCTGAGAGAAAACACGTAGTCCATGCGTGCATCAGTCTGAAAAAAACAAGCGAGCTACAGTAGCGTTGGCGTGATTGGCATCTTCTGTGACGCCGTGAGACACTATGACGACGAACGACGACGAGGATGGGGGGAATCACACGTTCGAGGAACTTCGCGAACAGAGACATGGCTCGCGTACGATGGGTGCAAGTGGTTGCATCTGACGACATTTGGAGGGCGGGAGAAACAAACACAGGCTGGGATGGTCGGATGGTGTCCACGTACCAGGTGCAATTTGGAGCAGCTAACGATGGAGAGCAGCCCGTCGTCACCAGACACCAAGCATTCCTCTCCAAGCCGAGCCAATCACGTTGGCACGAGTTTATCCATGCGACACTTTTTTCATCTCGCCAACTCTTTCACAACCGTTCCCGCTTCGAGTCACTGATAGCGCTCTCCAACGGCAGCACACCGACTATCTGGAAGAGAAACGAGCGTGGTGCACGTTGTCGCCATCGCCTACGACTTCTCTCGCCGAGTGTTTCACATTGTGTCTATGCACGGCGACTTGGGCGCGGGGTGCGTGCGGAGCTTGAGCCGCCATGATCGAATCGCGCGAGCCCAATTGTCGGGACGGAAGCCAGTTCGGGTGCGGGCGTCGATTCGGCAAGACAAGTACAACTTGCGGAGGAGCAAGCGCCAACCGAAGAGATAAGCGTGTGAACGAACACGCGCTGGCCAACGGACGCATCCAAAGTGGGTTGCGTCTGGCGACATGCGAAATCGCGTCCAAAATGGTTGCGATCGAGTCTCGATTTTTGGACGGTCGGTGGGAGCGAAGATCAAGGCGGAGGAGGAGCAGGAAAAGATGGGAGAAGCGCGTCGCCTCGGATGCGGTTATGCGGAAGCAAGCAAGTACAGCGAAGTTTGCGAACGAGTCGAGACCTTTGTGACGAGTCGAGCGAGATGGCTTGGGATGGCTTGGGATGGGCTTGAGCCGGCCTGAATCATTGTGCAGCGCGCGCATTCCTGTTGTGGGAACGCTTGAGTCGCCATCGCCGTCGTTTGGCAGGCTTCGGCGTGGAAAGTGGAGTGTGCCTGTCAGCAGGCAGAGGCATTCTTGTGGATTTTCTAATTAATTTTTTTTTTGTGGGCTTTTTGCGAGGTGCGAAGAGCGAGCGGGCGCGCGTGTGCCGTCATCATCTGCCTAAAAATAAGTCTTTTCTCAGCAAACAAGCTTTGCGAGCGAGCTGCACCACACCTGTCAAGCTGTGCCTCCCTCTGGCCCATTCGGTGCCTTGCAGTGGCAGCATGACGGTCACGCACCACACAACCCACCGACCGCACAGACTTCTATGCGCGGCATCCATTCGCCGGCCTTTCTTCTGCTTCTCACTGGATCTCAGCCTGCTTTCCTGCCTCGAGCCCCTCCGCATGACTGTCCGTTGCAGCGGGATCCCAATTCGGACCGTGTTGGATGCACTGACAGGCGTCGCCGCCGCAACTCGCGCGCGTTGTTCTCGCAGCGCCATAGTGTGTGTGAGGAAGAGAGAGAGAGAGAGAGAGTCGATTCGCCTTTGCCATCACCACGCCCTCGCCTCTCGTTGAACGACTGAGAGGAGAGGTCAAAGCGGGACGGGACAGTTCCAAAAGAGGAAAGAAAACCGCAAGCGGCCGTGCGGCGACTTGTCGTTGCGGGTCGGCATGCTCGCTCCGTGCTCGCTTGTGCTTCGTGTTCTGTTTCTGTCTCACCTGAAGCTCGTCTGGCCTTGTCAGCTGTCCACCGCGCCGCGCCAACCTTAGCCGCCGCATTATTTCCCGTCGACGTCGCCGTCGCTGCGAGCTACGAACTGCAGCCTCCCGTCATTTCGTCGGTCACCTGCTCTCAAAAAAAAAAATCGCTGTGAGAAATGACATTCGACATGCCCTTGCCGTTTCGGTGGTACACGGCACACCTGCTGCGTTGGCGTTCCAGCTGTGTCATGGCTCGAATTCGCAGAAATCTCTCTCTGCATTGTCTGTCTCGCTCGCTTGCCTGCGTCTGCGGTGCACATGCCAGCTACTACGTCGCTGCTTGACGTCGTCGGTGTGAGGTCGAGGGAAAAAAAGGCAGCTGCTGCCTCGGGAGCCCTTGCCGTCGCCGCTGGTGCTGCTGCCGTGGTGAGCCGTCTTCTGTAGCTCTGAAGCGCTCGCCTTGTTGCCCTCGCCTGTTCTCGCCTCGCCTCGCCTCGCTTCTCTGATTAGAGCGCGCCTCTCGACCCGCAGCTTTTCGCCGGTCTCGTTCTGCACGGCACGGCACGGCACCGCCACGCCACGTTGGCGGCGAGCGAGCCTTAATCGTGCACCAAGACGTCAATAAGGCTCTCGACTGGTCTGACTGCCGCAGAGCAGCTTCTTCCGTCATTACTCATTCTCCTCCACCGCTGAGCACGAGCACGAGCACACACGCTTGCTGGTGGCCTCTGACATCATTGAATCATCCTTCCACGCTACGCTACAGCATGCCTTCGCACGGTCATCTTACTGTCTTTGTGCGGGCTGCGTCACTCGGCTTGACTCGACTCGACTGCAATGGCAGCTTCGCCTTTGAGCTTTCCTTTTTCGACGCTCTCGGGCTGCGCTGCCACAGGCGAACGGCAGAGCTGCCTCGGTGACGACATTCGACGCTCTACGCTGAGCGCTGCCTTGCAACCGGATTCTCGTCCCGTCTCGCTCGGCTGGATACTTGGTGGAAGAGTCTGCTGCGCTACAGCGCCAGCCGCTACGGGCGAGCTTCCTGTGTCGACCCGAGGGCTTCGAGAGGCTGCCTCGCCGTCGGTGGCTCGGGAAGCGAAGATGCGAAAAACCATATAAGCAAGCGGATCTTCGACCGTCATCCATCTTTTCTTTTCATCAACAGCTTTCTTCTTCCACATACCCATCCCGGACGAAGATCAACACCCGTTCTTGCGACCACGCTGCTTCATAGCCCCCTCAGCTTTACCAACGACTGCCCAACTCTTTTTTTCAACATGAACACTGTCAAGAAGGTTCTCTCTTCGCGCAAGTCGCACTCTGGTGACGACTCGTCGGACGACGGCTGTCTCTCGTCGTCGACCGCCCCCACCTCGAACCCCGGCTCGCCCGTCAGCCGCCAGAAGGAGTTCGGCTCCGTTGGTGCTGCTGGTGCCGCCGCCGCCGGTGCCGGTGGTCTCGCCGCCGCTGGCCACCACCACAACAAGAACACCACCACCACCGCTACCACCACCGGCAACACCACCAGCAACACCACCAGCGCCACCAAGCCCTTGACCACGCAGAAGGTGGAGAACAAGGTCGAGCACGGTCTGGGCCGCTCTGCCGATGTCCACGCCACGGACGGCAGCATCCGCCACAAGCACGGCCACGACATGAACAACTCGAAGCACCTCGACCTGAGCAGTGGCAAGGTGGAGCAGGACGTGCAGCACCTGGCTGCCGTCACGCACCAGACGCACCAGCGCCACGAGGTGGAGGAGGTGCAGCGCCAGCGCGAGCACGAGCGCCACGTGCACCACATCCAGCACCACGTCCAGCCCGTGCTGGACTCGGAGCATGCTGCCGAGAAGGTGCACTCCAAGATCCACCCCGTGACCAGGGTGCACGAGACGCACGCCTCGACGGACAAGGACGCTGCGCTGCTCACCTCGGTGGCGGGCAAGCACCAGGACCAGTACGCCGAGGCTCCCCTGCACCGCCAGGTGGTGGACAAGGGTGAGATCGTTAACGAGCAGATCCACCACCACATCCACAACGTGGTGCAGCCCATCATCCAGAAGGACTTGCACGAGTACCACCGCATCCAGACGACGATCCCCACGCACGTGGTGACGCACGAGGCGCCGATCGTGCACGAGTCGACGCACCACAAGCCGGTCAGCAAGGACGAGTTCCTGTCGGGCGGCGGCAGCCTCACCAACAAGCTGCGCTCGGTGCACGAGGCCAACCTGCTCAACACGGGCAAGTGCGACCGCAAGGTGGACGGCATCGCCGAGAAGCTCGAGCGCGACCTCGGCATCAAGAGCACCCTGACCCCCTCGGTGGGTGCCACGCAGCCCACGACCACCACGACCACCACCTCTGCGATCTGATGTAGCGGCTTGGTGGATCTGATTTGTCTAATCGGTTTCGTCTTTCGTTTTTCGCTTCCGCCCGCACTCAACGTTGATACCATCACCACTTGCTCCAAGTTTTGAAGATATCCCTCAGGCCGCCGACGTCTCTGTTGTCCGTAGTGTTTTCTCTGCAAATCGAATTGTCGTTTTTCCTCGACTCGCGCGATGTTGCTTGTGTGCATCGACTTCTTTCGTGATCATTACAGTCTGTGCTCTGTCTTGTGATGGTTGTGGGTATATTGCTGTGCTGGATTCTGTTGATACGTGTGTGAGCCTCTGGATGGTATCGTTACGCGCCTGTTGATGTTGATGGCAGCTGGTGAGGTTCGTGGCCGTCCTGTTCTATCGCTTCTTCAGCCTGGGCGAAAAAGTCTTGGAGAAAAGCATCTGGCGGCGGAACACCTTGTCGATCTCTGCAGTTCGCCCAACAACGCAACACAGGTCAGCCAACTGCCACTCTCAAATCCCACAAAACCTCCTCTGCATACTCACGTCAAGGCGCCCGGAAGCACAAACGTAAACTTGCCCCCACTCTTGAGCGGCGGCGGCGTGTGCTCGTACCCGAGCTCCAAGCTGCACCGCGAGCAGTGGAAGGGATACTGCTTCTCCAACGAGCCATCTGCGCGCTGGATGAATTTGGGCGAACCCTGCGATGCGCTGACCTTGAACACTCTGGCCCTGCGCACCTTTTGCGGAGCGCCCGTGATCGAGTACGGCGGCGAATCGAGACAGCGCAGGATGCGCGCGTTGTCGAGCGGGCGCAGGGGCAGGCTCGAGAGCGGTCGGTCGCTGACGAGGACGAACTCGCCGCACAGGCAGTAGTAGACGTTGAGGGAGTCGGGGGCGGCGCGGCGGGGGTGGCCGGATGAGGAGGCGTGTGGGGTGGGGTTGGTGCGCCTCATTGGGTGTATGTCTTCGAGGGGAAGAGGAGGTGGTGGAAGAGGAAGAATGGCAAGAAACGCTGTCGTGCGAGTTTGCGCGGGAAAAAAGTGGAGGCTTTTGCACGTGACTTGAGTGCATGCGCGTTATTTTTTGGGGGCTGTGACTGATTGAAAAACATTCAATTTGGTCGACTGAGCCTTTCGAGACTCGACGCGTCTGGCGCAGATTGGGCAGAGAAAGAGCAACGCTCGGCCAGAGAGAGAGAGAGAGAGAGAGAGAGAGGA
>LT795061.1:8621-30930 GCA_900162835.1 Sporisorium reilianum f. sp. reilianum | reverse complement strand
AGAGAAGAAGACGACGACGACGCGACGAGAGAGAGAGAGAGAGAGAGAGAGAGAGAGGCTCGTCTGGAGCTCGAGAAAGAGCAACACATTCGACAGGCGCGCGCGCTTTGCTTGCTCAGCTCAGCTCAGCTCAGCTCAGCTTTTTTCCTCGAGGCTCAGCTGTCTGAACCCTGATCACTTTCCTCCATCCCTCGGCTCATCACGCCTTGACTTCCCACATCGACCAGACACTTTCAATCCATCAATAATGCCGCCTCGTAGAGCAGCCGCTTCAAAGGCACGCGACTCGATCGCATCCAACACTTCCTCCAGATCGTCACTTTCTGCTTCTGAGCGTTCATCACGCTCGTCGGCAGCTACCAAACCCAAACCATCCACCACAGCAGCATCGTCCAGGTCGCGAAGACGCATTCAGGACAGCGACGATGACGAGGAGGACAGCGAGCAGGAAGAGGATGACGACGAGCACGACGACGAGGACGAGGACGATGAAGAGCCCGACACCCCCGTCAAGCCCGCTTCCAGGTCAAGGGCAGCCAAGCCCGTCGCCAAACCGGCATCGCGCACTTCCACGGCGCGCTCGCAAGCTTCCTCTCGAGCTGCAAAGCTGACACCGCCTCCCATCAAGACTTCCAGATCGCGTTCCAAAAAGATCGTAGAGAGTGAAGACGAAGATGAGGAGGAGGAGGAGGAGGAGGAGGAGGAGGAGGAGGAGGAAGACGAGGCAGACGAGGTTGAGAAATCGCTCAGTCTCGCTCGAGATGAGGAGGACGACGACGAAGAAGACGATGTCGTCCAGTCGCCTACTGCTCGTCGAAGCTCCAAACCTGCCAAGCCATCTTCATCGTCCAAGCAGGAGCACTCGGCAGAAGAGGAGGACCTCGACTCCGACTCGTCCGAGGTCTCGTTCAAGGAAGCGCGCTCCGCCACTCCCGAGCCCAAAGACGCGGCCGATGCACCCCAGACGCCATCCGCCAGCTTGCTCAAGCAGATCGCAACCCCGGCAAAACCCGCCGAACCCGCCGGCCCTCTCAAGCGTCTCGTCATCCACAAGATGGTGCTCAACGATTTCAAGTCCTACGCGGGCCGTCAAGAGATCGGGCCCTTCCACAAGTCCTTCTCCTCCGTCGTCGGCCCCAACGGAAGCGGAAAGAGCAACGTCATCGACTCGCTCCTCTTTGTCTTTGGTTGGCGAGCCACAAAGATGCGTCAGGGCAAGCTCAGCGAGCTCATCCACAACTCGGCCGGCAAAGAAAACCTTCCGCAGTGCAGCGTCGAGGTCTGGTTCCGCGAGATCATCGATCTTCCCGGCGACGGCTTCAAAGTCGTGCCCGGCAGCAAGCTCATCGTCTCGCGTACCGCCTACCGCAACAACACCTCCCAGTACTTTATCAATGCGCGCAAGTCGACCTTTACCGAGTGCACCACCCTCCTCAAGGCGAAGGGCATCGACCTCGACCACAAGCGCTTCCTCATCTTGCAGGGTGAGGTCGAGTCCATCGCCCAGATGCCGCCGCGCGCCAAGAACGAGCACGAAGAGGGGCTGCTCGAGTATCTCGAGGACATCATCGGCACCAGCTGCTTCAAGACGCCCATCGAGGAGCAGGCCAAGCTCGTCGACGAAGCCAACGAGAAGCGCGCAGAGAAGCTCGGCCGTCTCAAGATTGTCCAAAAGGAGAAGGACGCCCTCGAAGCCAAGAAGCGCGAGGCAGAACGCTTCCTGCGTGCCCAGAACGAGCTCACCCGACGACAGTCGGCGCTCTGGCAGCTCTACAGCCTCGAGGCCAAGGACAACATCAAGGTCGCCACCGACGCCATCGAAAAGTACACGGCGCGTCTGGCCCAAGAGGCTGAGAAGCACTCGGGCTCCAAAGCCGAGATCGAAGAGCTCGAAGCCGGGTACAAGGCGCTCGTCAAGGAATTCGACAGCATTGCCCGTGGCAACGAAAAGGTCGCCAAGGAGCTCGCACGATTCGAGAAGGAGGACGTCCAGCTGCAAGAGAAGCGCAAGCACGTCGAGTCCAAGAAGAAGAAGCTCGCAAAGTCGATCGCCGACGACCGCCACGCGGCTTCCGAGGCAAAAGCCACCGCCTCCGACTCGGCGCACAAGATCGAAAAGGAGCAGGCCGAGCTGCGCAAGCTCGAGAACTCGCTCGAGCGCGAAGAGGCCCAGCTCGAAAAGATCCGCGACTCGCTCAAGGGCAAGACCGAAAAGTTCAGCCGCGCCATCGAGCACAAGCAGCGCGAGCTTCAGCCCTGGACCGCCAAGATCAGCGACAAGTCGGCCGCCAAGAACGTCGCGCAGGAAGAGCGCGACCTGCTCGCCAGCCGCGGTGCTCAGGTCGAGGCCAGCATCGCCGAGGCCAGGGAGGCGCTGCGCAACCTCGAGCTCGACAACGAGTCCAAGCACGAAGAGGTCGAGAGTCTCAACCAGGAACGCCGCGACCTCGAGAAGAAGATCGCGTCGTGCCAGAAGCAGCTCGACGAGATGAAGCAGCAGGAAGCCGTGCTGCGCAACAAGGTCGTCTCGGCGCGATCCAAGGCGGACGAGGCACGGGCCACCGTCAGTGCCAGCCGATCGCGCGGAGACGTGCTTTCCAGCCTCACGCGTCAGGCCGAGCTCGGCATGATCAAGGGCTTCCACGGTCGACTCGGCAACCTCGGCGTCATCGACGACAAGTACGACGTCGCCATCAGCACCGCCTGTCCCGGCCTCAACAACATTGTCGTCGACTCGGTCGACTGCGGCCAGGCGTGTATCGAGCATCTGCGCAAGAACAACCTGGGTCGTGCCAACTTTGTGCTGCTCAACAGCCTCGGCATCAGCGCGGCCGCCCTGGCGCCCATCGACACGCCCGAGAACGTCCCGCGACTGTTTGACCTGGTCAAGCCGCGCGAGCCGCGCTTCGCAGCCGCGTTCTACCACCAGCTGCGCGACACGCTCGTGGCCAAGGACCTCGCGCACGCCAACCGCATCGCCTACGGTGCCAAGCGCTGGCGTGTCGTGACGCTCGACGGTCAGCTCATCGACAAGAGCGGTACCATGTCTGGCGGTGGCAACAAGGTCTCACGCGGCGCCATGAGCTCCAAGTTTGCCGCCGACGAGGTTTCGCCCGAGCAGCTGCAGCGTATGGAGCGCGACCGCGACTCGCTCGAGGACTCGCTGCGCGGCCACATTGCCTCGATCAAGACGGTCGAGTCGCTGCTCGAGGGACATCGCGCCCGCGCACCGCAGATCGAGGTGGCGCTCGACAAGATCCGCATGGATCTCGAGAGCGGCGAGCAGCGCGTCACTGAAGCCAAGAGGCGCGTGGCCGAGCTCAAGGCCGAGAGCAAGCCGGATGCCGACGATGCTTCGCGCATCGCTGAGCTCGATGGCCAGATCGCCTCGCTCGCAAAGGAGATCTCCAAGCTCACGGAAAAGAGCAGCGCCATCGAAAGCGACATCGAGAGCCTGCAGGAGCAGATCTTGGAAGCGGGTGGTGTCGAGCTGCGCACGCAGAACAGCAAGGTGGACAGCATCAAGGAGAAGATGGAGCTCTCGTCCGAGCTGACCACCAAGGCCGAGGTGGCCAAGTCCAAGGCGGAGAAGGACGTGCTCAAGCTGCAAAAGTCGCTCGAGAAGAACGAGGCGCAACTCGAGGAGCTCGAGGCCGAGCTCGAGCAGCTGCGCGGGCAGATCGCCGACAACACCCGCGCTGCCGATGGCGTGCGCACCAAGGTCGAGGACGCACAGCACCTCATGGACACCAAGGCCGACGAGCGCGACGAGATCAAGTCGCAGCTCGACGAACGCTCCGAGTCGGCCAACGCGTTCCGTGCGCTCGAGATGGAGATCAAGCAGAATCTCGAGGACAACGAGCGTTTCCGGAGCGAGCACGAGAAGCAACTCAAGCACCTGCACGACAAGCTCGCCGGCTTGTCGCTCCATCATATCGATGAAGACGACGAGAGCGACGACGAGGACGCTGGCGACGCTGGCGACGCCGAAGCCAACGATGGGGACGACCAAGGCCGCAAAGCGTCTGGAAAGCGTTCCAAGTCGTCCAAGAAGCAGCGATCCTCGACCAACGCGGATGCTGCCGATCAAGACGGCGAGGACGACGACGATGAGAGCGTCACGGACGAGCTGTTCGAGTATCCCGAGGACGAGCTGCGCGCCATGAACAAAAACGCGCTCAAGGCGACCATCGTGGCGTACGAGACGGATGTGGCCAACGGCTCGGCCAACATGTCGGTGCTGGCCGAGTACCGCAAGCGTGAAGGCGAATTCCTGGCTCGAGCCAAGGACCTCGAGGCGACGACGCAGGAGCGCGATGCGGCCAAGCAGAGGTACGACGACCTGCGCAAGCAGCGACTGGAAAACTTTATGGCGGGCTTCAGCGTCATCTCGTCCAAGCTCAAGGAGATGTACCAGACCATCACGCTCGGCGGCAATGCGGAGCTCGAGCTGGTCGACTCGCTGGATCCTTTCGCCGAGGGCATCCTGTTCTCGGTGATGCCGCCGAAAAAGTCGTGGAAGAACATCTCGAACCTGTCTGGCGGTGAAAAGACGCTGTCGTCGTTGGCGCTCGTGTTTGCGCTGCACGCGTACAAGCCGACGCCGGTGTACGTGATGGACGAGATCGATGCGGCGCTCGACTTCCGCAACGTGTCGATCGTGGCCAACCTGATCAAGGAGCGCACCAAGGGCGGGCAGTTTATCATTATCTCGCTGCGCAACAACATGTTTGAGCTGTCGTCGCGCCTGATCGGCGTGTACAAGACGGCCAACTGCACCAAGTCGCTCACGATCGACAATACCGAGCTGCTGGCTCCTCCCCCGGCAGCGGCGCCGGTCGCATCGAGTCAATCTCGACCGAGCATGGCCACGATTCCCGGATCGCCGGCAGCGACGCCCCTGCACCGCTCGCAGCAGGCGAACTTGGTGGCGGCCACACCTCGACCCGGTGGCCACGGCATGATGCCGCCCAAGACGCCGTCTGCCGCGATGGGCGCCAAGCCAGGCTCGTCGTTGAACCTGCAAGCGCTGATGACGCCTGCGATCGGCAAGACGCCGTCGTCGGTGCTGCAGCGCTCGAGGATGCACAACTCGTTTGCGTCGCTCGCAGACAAGGCCAAGGGCATCAAGGGGCCTGCACTGGGTGTGGCGAAGAGGAGCGTCTCGCAGGCGTTGGAGGAGTAGTGACGGGCGTGGGAATGTATGCTAAGGTTTCTTTTTTCTTTTAGAAGTGTATTAATACAGATGAACCGAAACGTGCTGCAGAGGATGTGTTACAGACCACTGGGCCGCTTGATCTGACCGCCGAGCTGTTTGACTCGAGCTTCCACCTCGCCTTCCGTCTGGGTCCACAGCTCTGACCACGCCCTGTCGTCGTCGGCGAAGCGGCTGGGGAGCTGCGGACGAACGATGCGCCCCTCGCGATACATCTCGGCGGGGACGAGGTGGTCGTGCCACTTGCGCACCTGCTGTGCGTCTCCGCTGGAGAGGGAGGCGAGGACACGCTCGAGGCGGGCGGACAGCGGTTCGAGGTGTCGCGTCGTCGCCCACACGATGCTGTCTGCGGCGGTGGCAGGCGACTTGGCGAGCAGCCACACGAGGGGCCAGAGCACGAGCAGCGCGACGAAGCGCACGACGGCGCGGAGGGCGGAGAGCATGCCGTCGTCCGCAACGGGGGGCAGGAAGGTCTCGATGACATCGTGCGAGCGCTCGAAGCCCGTGCATACGCTGAGCGTGCTGATGTTCGAGTGCTGCCGCATGCGTGTTGCTGCTTGCGCCTGGATCGAGTCTGGTCTGGAAGTGGAAGTGGGAGTGGGGGCAGGGATGTCGATGCCGGGGAGCTTGGTCTTGGGGCGCGGGTCGGCTTCGGCGAGCAGGTCGACGCGCCGCTGCAGCTCGACGGTCAGCGCGTGCCAGCACAGCGACGCGGCGCCGATCAGCGCGGTGTAGCTCGACTCGGACAGCGCCTGCAGCTGCGCTTTCGGCGTGGTTGACTTCTTGCTACTGCCGCCTTTCGATGTTGCTGACGTAGTCGAGTTAGCGAGCACGTCAAAGTGCGACACACCAGCAGCGTAGAACGGCGAGACGACACTGACCACCCTCAGCTCGCGCTCGGGCGGCTGCAGCAGCAGGCTGCTCAGCAGCGAGTTGAGCAGATGGAACCGCGCCAACACGTGCAGCTGATAGATCGCCTCCCTTCTCCGCTGCACGCCGCGCACGCTGCGCAGCTCGTCCCTCGAAGGCGGCAGGAACAGCAGCGCGTCCAACCGCCTCGCTCCCGCACCCTGCTTCTCGCCACCACCCGCATTCCACAGCGCCGCGAACTGCGATACACTCTGCAGATCGCCCAGATCGCACTGCTCGGCATACACGAGCTCCGACCGTGTCGAGTCGCGGATGAGGTGCACGAGCTGTACCACTTCTGCGGAGGACGGGTCCGGTGTGAGCGCGATGATCTGCGCCCCGCGGTGTGCGAGCGCGGAGAGCGTGACGACGCCAAGCGGCGTGAAGGCGCCCGAGGCAACGAGCACGATCCGGCCGTGGAGCGGCGTGTAGTGCGTGGGTGGGAGGTCGAGGAGGGTGGCGCCGCGCGACCAGGTCTTGAGGAAGGAGAGGGCGACGAGCGCCGCAGCAGCCGTGGCATAGTATTCGGTGGGCAGCAGCGTGGTGATCGTGCTGGCGAGCATGTGCACCGGCATCGTGGCGAGCGTGTGGGTGAAGGTGGGTGAGGAAGAAGAAGGACAACAACCGCTGCTGTCCAACTTGGCGTGCTGTTCTCCGCGTTCCGAAGTTTGCGCGTCCATGCAGAGTGGACCCTGTCTGTGGTGAGTGCGTCTCGCTACCATCGTCCTCGAACACACACTCGAAACTCGTACAGCTGGCCACAGACATAGCATGCATCGCTAACACCCCCTCTGCAAAGCATCGGCGGTGGCGCCATCTCCCCCCTCCCTCAGTCTGCCCACAATGTCCTCCTCCGACCCACTGCGTCCCTCGGGCTACTTCTACTCGGACACCGAAGACCCGTTCGCCGCCGCCTTCTGGTCGCAGTTCCAGGACCCGCACGACCTGGCTGCGCAGCATATCCCGCACGATGCTTCGCCCGGTGCGGCGATGAAGGCGTACCGCGAGTACCGCGACCGTGTGCGCAAGCCGGTGCTGGCGACGTACACCATTTTGGGGTTTTTGAGCTCCGGCACGTACGGCAGGGTGTACAAGGCGAGGCTGCGCACGCCGCCTCCGATGATTGCGGCGGGTGCTGCGGCAGGAGTAGCAGCACCGAATGCGAGTACGAGTGCTGGCACGGTCGGTGGCAATGGACCAACAGCCAAAAAGAGAGGGGGGCTGTTGCAGCAGCATCAGCTGTTGGACTCTCCGAGTGCAGCGTCGTCTATGCATGCTACGCCCAAGTCGGCAGTGGACGGTGGGGCGGGGCACGGTACGCCCACCGCCTCGCCTGGTTTGAGCGCTTCCCTCGCCGCCGCCGCCGCCGCCGCCGGCGCATCCTCAGCGCAAAACGCCTCCGGTCAAATCGACACCTCGACCGCGCAAAGCAGCGGCAGCATCCCCGACAACCAGATCTACGCCATCAAAAAGTTCAAGCCCGACACCAAGGAGACGGACGCGACGGTGTACACGGGCATCTCGCAGAGCGCCATGCGCGAGATCTCGCTCAACCGCGAGCTGTCGCACGCCAACATTGTCACGCTGCACCAGGTGATGCTGGAGGAAAAAGCGATCTACATGGTGTTTGAGTATGCCGAGCACGATCTGCTCCAGATCATCCATTACCACTCGACGGCGCTGCGCGCGCCCATCCCGCCCGCGGTGCTCAAGAGCCTGCTGTGGCAGCTCATCAACGGCGTGGCGTACCTGCATGCCAACTGGATCCTGCACCGCGACCTCAAGCCGGCCAACATCCTGGTCACGTCGCACGGCGTAGTCAAGATCGGCGACCTCGGTCTGGCGCGTCTGTACTCCTCTCCCCTCCAGAGCCTGTACAACGGTGACAAGGTGGTGGTGACCATCTGGTACCGCGCGCCCGAGCTGCTGTTGGGCGCACGGCACTATACGACGGCGATCGACATGTGGAGCATCGGCTGCATCTGGGGCGAGCTCTTGGCGCTACGACCGATGTTCAAAGGCGAAGAGGCCAAGATGGACCCGAAAACAAAAGCGGCGCCGTTCCAGACGGACCAGCTGAAGCGCATCGTCGAGGTGCTCGGCACGCCGCACAAGGACCGCTGGCCTGCGGTGGAGGCCATGCCGGACTACAAGGGCTGGTGGCCGCACCTGCGGCTGGACAACTACCCGAAAACGCTGGCGCGCTGGTATGCGACGCGGCACAAGAGCGATGACGGGTACACGCTGTTCGACGCGCTGCTGCAGTACGACGCCGAGCAGCGCTTGACGGCGAACCAGGCGCTGGAGCACGCGTGGTTTACGACGAGTGAGCCACGGCCGACGCTGAATGCGTTCGCGAGCCTAGCCAAGCCACTGGGGACGTATCCGAACCGGAGGGTGATCCAGGACGACATGGATCCCAAGATGAAGAGCGGCTACCAGCCGCCCATCGACACCCACCACGTCGCGGCCACCACGCGGTACAACCTCAACAGCGGCCAGCCACACCGCCTCGCACAGCTGCTCCACCACCAGGAACAGCTGCGCCACCAGCAGATGCTCCACCTCCAGCGCGCTCCTCCCCAGATGAACACACAGGCGGGATACGCGCGCGCAGCGGGAGCAGCAGTGCCAATCGCCCCGCCCACAGGCGGCCCCGCCGCCCCCCCGCCCATCACCACCACCACCGCCCCCTCGACGACGAACAACAATCCGCTCATCACCATCGGCTCCCTCTCCAACCCCCCCACAGCACACAGCACCGACACAGACACGCCCTCGTCCGCCTCCACCACCACCGCAGCGGCCCCACAGCCCCGGCCGAATCTCGTCGCGACCGCGACGCGCAACCAGCAGCGCAAGCGACAGCGCATTTAGGAATGGCAAGAAGTGTGATTTTCCAAGACGCAAGGCGTGCGGGGGGGGGGGGGGGGAGGATACATGGGATGAGGGGATACGGGAGCACTGTGTGTCAAGAGGGTGTATGGGGTGTAGGCGCGAAAACGTTGCAATACATAGTGGTGGGACAGAGAATGAGACATCATGCGAGCGAGACCGGCAGCAGCGGCACATATTTACACAACATTCGCGGGCGGCGCGCGCATCGATCACCGGCGTCCGGCGCCAAAGCCGGAATGGTGCACCTCCCTCGCGGTGCCCGCCTTCTCCTCGCGCTGCGGCCGCTTGACGTTAAACTCGCTCATGATGCAAATGTGGTCGCTGGGGAAGTGCGCATTGGGGAAACCGACCACCTTGGAGAGGTACTGCTTGTCGATGTCGCCCAGCACGCCCGTGACGCTGAGCGTGTTCTTGGTATAAAAGATGTAGTCGATGGCGCCCTCGTAGCCGGGCGTGTAGTTGGTGAACGCCAGCTCGCCGATGGGCACGTACGACGACTCGAGCTTGTAGCTGTGCTGCAGGCCCTGCGCCGTGTAGTTGCCGTAGACGTGGTGCATAAAGTCTTCGTGGTCGCCGGGCACGGCGCCGCTGGCGAGAAAGTCGTACACGCCCGTCTCGGGCACGCTGTTGAAGTCGCCGCAGATGAGCGTGGGGATCTGGTTGGCGTGCGTGTACTTGGGCGGCGGCGGGTATCCCTCGGCGACGCTCGGCTTGGGCGGCAGCTTGGCGAAACGTGCGCCGGCCTTTTCCACCTCGTCCATCAGCATGGCCACTTGCACGAGCTTGACGTCGCGGAACTGCGGATCCCAGTGCGTGTGCACGTTGGCCACCACGAGGCGCGAGCCGGACAGCCGGTTCTCGAGCAGCGCAATCACGGCGATGTTGTCCTTGGTCATGACGCGGTTGTACATGTCCTCGGATTTCTTGAAGTCGGGCCGCTGCAGCGCAATCTGGTTGAACTCGACGAGCTGCTTCTCGATGAGCTGCCACTTGTTCGACTTGAAGAAGATGGCACAGCCGTCGACGCGGCGCTTCTCCTCGTCGCGCATGGTGCGTGCGCGCGACTTGGGGTAGAAGACGCCCTCGTAGTCCTGCTGCGAGAGGTGGTGCAGAAAGTAGTCCTCGTACTGCTCGACGCCCACTTCTTGCAAACAGCAGATGTCGGCGCTGTACGACATGACCTCTTGCAGGATGAACTCCTTGCGGTAGTCCCACGCCAGCGCCCACGAGGGCGTGTAGCCGTACATCTGTGCGGTGGCGTATCGATCAAAGAGAATGTTGTACGAGAGCACGTTGAACGACTCTTGCGTCGCGTCGTTGGCGTCCTTGTCGGCGGCGTCAAAGTCGGGCAGGTCCGGGTCGATCATGATCCACTCGCGCTCGGGAGGCGGCAGGGGCACGGGGCACGAGTCGCGCAGGTAGGCGATGACGGCGGCGGTGCCCTCGCGCTGCAGGAGCGTGCGCAGGTTGTCCTGCAGCGGATTGCCCTCGACTCCAAGCATCTCGAGCTGGTGCAAGGTGCCGAGCTCCGGTGGCAGCGTGGTGAGGTTGTTGTCGAACAGGAAAAGCTCGCGGAGGCTGGTGAGCATGCCGAGCTCTGGCGGCACGGCGGCGAGCTTGTTGCCCGAGGCGTCGAGCACGGTGAGGTGTCGCAGCTTGACAATGTCGGACGAGATGGTGGTGAGCGCGTTGTGGTTGATGAAGAGCGACGTGAGGAACGAGTAGCGGTAGACCTCGTTGGCGATGTTCTTGAGCGCGAGACCGCCCATGTCGATGGTAGACCACGTCTGCTTGTCCTTGGCGGCGGCGGCGGCGGCGGCTCCGTTGGCGGCAGCAGCAGCAGCAGCTGCTGAGGAGGATGCTCCATTGGCGGTACCAGAGGTGGAAGCAGCATCGGCACCGCTTCCCTTGCCATCGTCGCCTCCACCTCCGTTGGCGGAGCTGGAGTCCTTCTTGGCGACAAAGAGGCCGTTGGCAGCGACCTGAGGCGGGACGATGCCCTTTGTGGGGTCCTGGATGGCGATGGCGGAGCTGGTGGCGGAGCGGGCGGCCAAAGCGGCGGCGCGTGCGTGGTGGTGGGGCGAGTTGGACTGGCGCGAGATTTCGGCCTTGACAATCTGCTGCTGCCAGTGCGGCGAGCCGGAAGCGGCAGCGGCAGCAGCAGCAGCAGCAGCAGCAGCAGCAGCAGCAGCAGCGGCGGCGGCCGCTTCTGACCGACTTGCCGAGTTGCTGAGGTGACCGGAATGCATGCCACCGGGCGAAGTCATGTGCGAGAGACCCGAGGGACCGTGAGCGCCATGGTGGTGGTGGTGGTGGTGCGCGCCGAGGTTGGCATAGCCGGGAGAAGAGGGACCTGCGCCCGAGATGGAGGCGGCGCTCGAGTGACCGATGGAGCCGGGCAAGGAGGAGAGCGAAGGGTTCTGCTGGTGCGAGTGGTGAGGATGCTGGTGGGCGCGCTGCGGCCAGGCAGCCGAGGGCATGGGGAATCGGCCTACGGGAGTGAAGGAGCCGGCGCCGTTGTAGGCGTTGGGGTTGTTGGCCTGGGCGGCGCCGCCAGCACCTGGGATGGGACCACCTGCATGGTTAGCGGATTGGTGGTGGTGGTTGTTGAGGTAGAGGTATGCTGGAGGCGAAGGGGCCGGAGAAGGGGACGGGGAGGGATACATGTATTCGGATTGCGGATCGACTGGTTGGGATTGCGAGGATGCGTTTATGGTCGTCTAGAAGAGAGGTGGTGGTGGTGATCAGAGACGGTAGCGAGCGTGTGGACAGAAACGAGGTGGAGGGTGATGGGCTGGACGCGGTTGGTAGCGATTTGGCTGAAGGATAGCAGGCGATGATGGAGAATAGAAAGGGGCGTTGTGCGAGGAGCGGGACGATGGCATGTTCCTCTTGAGCGGTGGTGCGATGTGCGTGCAGGTGGTTGCGGCAGAGTGCGAGATTGGATCAGAGGTGATGGAGCGAAAGCACGGATATGATTGTTGGAGTATGTAGAGCGCGCATGCGTATGTGTGTGTGTAGAGAGAAAGATGGATAAGAGAACGCTACGCGCAGTCGTGACTGATGCACTGCTCTCTCTCTGGCTCTTGCAGCAGAGTGGGCGTAGAAAGAAGAGAGAGAGAGAGAGAGATGAAGGATGAGAGGGCTGTCGATAGAAAGGGTGGAGCAAGTTGAGCTGCGCGCATTCTCTCTTCTGCGACAGCGCAAAGTGGCAGCGATTCCGCCTTGCCAGAGTCGAACTGCATTGTCCACTGCAACACTGCCCAACTGCATGCGAGAAAAGCTGGTGATCGAGCTCGGTTCCGTTGCAGAAAAGGCGCGCGCGTCATCTCGGATCTAACAAGGGAACACAGAAACGCTGTTACATCCTGCCGACACACACTTGGCCAACCACGGCAGCTTACATAAGCCTTCCATCGAATTCTACGCGTCGCAGCGACAGAGGCTCAGCAACGACTCTCTCTCTCTCGATAGATCTTGCCTTGACCGCTTGACGAGGGCCATTCTCTCCAGCAGCGCCAGCCTCTCCTCTCTGAGAACATGGCAGCAGCTCGACATTCGAGAGCAATATATCGCGAACAGCATTCGATGAGTGTGGCATTCGTTGCATGTGCTCTGGATGTGCGCACAGTGGGGCTGCAAAAGAACCACATGGAACAAGCAAAAAAAAAGAGCGCGCTTTGGCACGGCGCACACACACTCTCTCAATTTCTTCTCGAATATTGTCGTCGCTGCCAATGGAATGGATTTCTTCTAGAATGAGCCAAAAGAGCCCTCTGCTGCTGCGCTGTTCTTTCTCTCAGTCGCGATTTGGCTCGACTGCGCAAAGCCATTTATTTCTGCCTCTTCTTGCTCCTCCTCCTCCTTTCCTTCTCTTCTCTCCACCGCACATTTCCCCCAGACGTTGCATCGCATATTCACCATGTCCGGCAACACTGAGACCTTTGGCTTCGTAAGTATTGCTCCTCAACAGCTTCGTCGTCGTCGTCGTCGTCGTCGTCGTTGCTATCATCTTGATCAACGCCGCCGCCACCATCGCAAAACGAGAGCACCTCATACTGACCCTCATTCTCTCCATCCTCTCCCCCACAGGCCGCCGACATCAGCCAGCTTCTGGATCTGATCATCAACACCTTCTACTCCAACAAGGAAATCTTCCTTCGTGAGCTCATCTCCAACTCGTCCGACGCCCTCGACAAGGTGCGCTACAATGCCCTCACCGACCCCGAGTACACCAAGGCCGAGCCCGACTTCTACATCCGTATCACCCCGGACAAGGACAACAAGTGCCTCATCATCCGCGACACTGGTATCGGCATGACCAAGGCCGACCTCGTCAACAACATCGGCACCATCGCCAAGTCCGGCACCAAGGCCTTCATGGAGGCCCTCTCCTCGGGCGCCGACATTTCCATGATCGGCCAGTTCGGTGTCGGCTTCTACTCGGCCTACCTCGTCGCCGAAAAGGTGCAGGTCATCACCAAGCACAACGACGACGAGCAGTACATCTGGGAGTCCGCCGCCGGTGGCACCTTCACCATCACCCAGGACACGGTCAACCCCTCGATCGGCCGCGGTACCGAGATGCGCCTCTTCCTCAAGGAGGACCAGATGGAGTATCTCGAGGACAAGCGCATCCGCGAGATTGTCAAGAAGCACTCGGAGTTCATCTCGTACCCCATCCAGCTCGTCGTCACCAAGGAGGTCGAGACCGAGGTCGACGAGCCCGAGGAGGAGGAGACTGCCGACGACGACGACAAGAAGGCCAAGATCGACGAGGTCGACGAGGACGACGCCAAGAAGGACAAGCCCAAGAAGAAGGTCAAGGAGCTCAAGACCGAGCAGGAGGAGCTCAACAAGACCAAGCCCCTCTGGACGCGCGACCCCAAGCAGATCTCGGCCGACGAGTACTCGGCCTTCTACAAGTCGCTCTCCAACGACTGGGAGGACCACCTGGCCGTCAAGCACTTTTCCGTCGAGGGCCAGCTCGAGTTCAAGGCGCTCCTCTTTGTGCCCAAGCGTGCTCCCTTTGACCTGTTCGAGACCAAGAAGAAGCGCAACAACATCAAGCTCTACGTGCGCCGCGTCTTTATCATGGACGACTGCGAGGACATCATCCCCGAGTACCTCAACTTTGTCAAGGGCATCGTCGACTCGGAGGACCTGCCGCTCAACATCTCGCGCGAGACGCTGCAGCAGAACAAGATCCTCAAGGTGATCCGCAAGAACGTCGTCAAGAAGACGCTCGAGATGATCTCGGAGATCGCCGAGGACAAGGACAACTTTGCCAAATTCTACGAGGCCTTTGGCAAGAACCTCAAGCTCGGCATCCACGAGGACGCCAGCAACCGCGCCAAGCTCGCCGAGTTCCTGCGCTTCCACTCGACCAAGTCGGGCGAGGAGATGACGTCGCTCAAGGACTACATTACGCGCATGCCGCAGGACGGCAAGAACAACCAGATCTTCTACCTCACCGGCGAGTCGCTCGGCTCGATCCGCGACTCGCCCTTCCTGGAGCGCTTGAAGAAGAAGGGCCTCGAGGTGCTGCTCATGGTGGACCCCATCGACGAGTACGCCGTGACGCAGCTCAAGGAGTTTGAGGGCAAGAAGCTCGTGTGCGTCTCCAAGGAAGGGCTCGAGCTCGAGGAGTCGGACGACGAGAAGAAGCAGCGCGAGGAGGACACCAAGAACTGCGAGGACCTGTGCAAGACGGTCAAGGACATCCTCGGCGACAAGGTGGAGAAGGTGGTCGTCTCGAACCGCATCGTCGGCTCGCCGTGCGTGCTGGTGACCAACACGTTTGGCTGGTCGGCCAACATGGAGCGCATCATGAAGGCGCAGGCGCTGCGCGACTCGAGCATGTCGCAGTACATGGCGGCCAAGAAGACGCTCGAGCTCAACCCGTCGAACCCCATTGTCAAGGAGCTCGCGGCCAAGTCGAGCCAGGACAAGAACGACACGACGGTGCGTGACCTGACGGTGCTGCTCTACGAGACGGCGCTGCTCACCTCGGGCTTCACGCTGGAGCAGCCGCACGACTTTGCCAACCGCCTGTACAAGCTCATCTCGCTCGGCCTGTCGATCGACGACGCTGGTCTGGATGCCGAGGTGGAGGACAAGGCGGACGACGAGGCCACCGAGGAGGTTGCCGGCGAGTCGGCCATGGAGTCGATCGACTAGGTGTCTCTCTCGCCACGACTGTGTACCACTACCAAAACTGTGTCTGCTCGCACGCGTGTGTGTGCGCTGGGCATGCACATGGCATTTTGTCCCGAGCAAGAATGTGATTCCCTTTTTCTTTTCGAGTGTAGAGGCTGTGGTGAGGGAGCCAAGAGACTTTTGAGACCTCAATTTTTGGCGGTGATTTTGATAGCAATTTTCTTCAGAGGGCAGCGAAAAGGTGCACCACGCTCTTCAGGCTGGCACGGGCAGATTCGAGAAGAGAGCCCAATGGATGCTGGCGACGAGCGAGACAGTCGAGCCAAACGCGGGCGAGCGTGAGCAGAATCAAAGGCACGGTGTTTTCTCAGAAAACAAGAGCAAGGCATCTGGGGGAAGGCTTGGATCGGGCGCAGTCGGCTCAGCGCTGAGGAGCAAATCGGGTCGGCGATGCACGGGTCACACCGACGCACAGCCCGGCCCCGCCCAGCGATTCGCTTCGAGAACGCGTCAGGCTCCTGCTTGCTTGCAGTGCTGTACAGTAAATTATCAATCAGCCACTCGAAAAAACAAAGAGGGGCTTGACAGGCACGGGAACAGTGTGTTCTTCAGTGGGGCTGAGAGATGATATCGCGCTGCTGTGCTGCATCCCCACAGTGACAATGACAGTGACAGTGACAGTGACAGTGGCAATCACAATCATGACTCGGATCGAGGTGGGTTTGCGTGTGACGCGCAGCACGGCACTGCGTCTTTTTTCAGGGTTCAATTCAGTGCAGTTGCTGCGCCTCGTCCGCGTTGTCATGGAGGCGAAACTGAGCCTGTCGCGTCAGATTGTGCGTTGGTGTGCATACGACTGCATAGAGTCTGTGTCGCCCTCGAACAGCAGCATCGCCATCCATCCACCATCGCAACTACCATCGACCATCCAAAGCCATAATACTCTGTTCACCTCACCAGCCTCGCCACCAACTGCGCCACTCTCGTTCCATCTTTTGCCCGTATTCTCACGTCCTCGCTCAGCCACGTCAAAATCACAAGCATCATCACCACCACCACCACCACCACCACCACCACCACCAGCTCTGCTTCTCATCCTGCTGGGCTAGCTCGGCTCCTCTTTTTGCTAAACCGTCTTCAAGGCTCGCATCGAGCCGTCTGCCCATGAGCCCTCGCTCCAATGTTTCCAATGCATCCTCAACAAAGCAAAACAAGAAACAAACCGACTCCTCTCTAGATACATCCTCGCCCTCCAGCCCAGCCGCGCTTGCCATTCAACCCTCGTCCACCTCCGCTTCCGTCGCTCCTCGAGTGTTCGTCGCTTCCACCCTCAAGCCCGTCTCGGCCATCCACTCGGTCACCTCCACCATCTCGGCCCTCTCCCAACACGCAAATCGCGGCATCTCTCATTTCATCGCAGCTCACTCGACCAATCCAACCTCGCCTCTCGTGCCTCCCGCCTCGGCAGACCACCACGCCGCCACGCCGCTCCGCACCGATGGCTCCGTCTCGCCCATCTACGACGCCTTTCACAATGCTGGCTCCCCTCCCGATCCAGCTCACATCCAAGCCGCTCTCCACAACGCCCACGCCTCGCATCCTCCTCCGCCTCGTGTGCTTTGGTCTCGCTGGGACCGCCTGCCCCTCAAGTCGCACCCGCTCAAGTTGGCCCCGCTGCTCCTCAACTACTTTGACAATGGAACCCTCCAAGCCCTCCTCCTCCAAGACCGCACCATGTCCGAGCTTCTCTCGCTCCCAAATGCAGCAGACGTGCTTCTCGATCGATCCGCTTCCACGCCTCTCGCACGCCCACACCTTTTGACCGCACTCGTTCGACCTCCTTCCGCCGACGCAACCGATCCCCAGCTTCTCCTCGTCGTTCAGGAGCCCGACAACGCCACCTGCCTGCTCGCCTACTCGCTCACCTCTCACCACGTTCAGGCTTCCATCCAACTGCAGCATCACGCGCTGCCCCTGCCTACAACACCACACCACCACCAACTGCATCGCACGCACGTACACGCTCAGTGCAACCACACCTATCTCGTGCTCTCCTTTGCCGCTCCCGCCTCCATCCATGTGCTCTCCACCTCCACGCTCGAGTACATGCGCTCGCCCATCCTCGACGTCGCTGCCGCTTCTCCTGAGCGTCCACCGCCCATCTCTCTCTCGCATCGTCTCCTCGCTTTCGCCTGCACACCCGACAAGCACATCTCGCCCATTCGATCCGACTCGCGCAAAGTCTCCAACTCGGCCTATCACGACCTTGCCGCCACGCCTTCGGATGCCTCCGCACGCGTTGGCGAGATGCGCGACAACCTGTTCGACACCTCGGCCCATGTCGGCGATGCTGCTCGTCGCATTCGAGGAGGTGTCATGAGCGGCGTTCGCACGCTTGGCGAGTGGCGCACCTCCTACTGGCCCCAGCCAGGCAGTCCTCCAGCCGCGGGCGCCGCCGCTTTCTCGCCCCCGCAGCAGCCCGGCCTGCTTTCTCAGTCGGCTCCTCACACGGCCTGGCATCCCGCTCGCCCATCCTCGTCCGCCTCCAGCTCTCCCATGCTTTTGGCAGCAGACGGTGGCCGCGCTCCGACGCGTGCTCCAGCTGCTCCTACTGCTGCCGCCATCGCCGACGTAGCTGCTGGCTCGAGTCACGGCTCTCACACCGTCCATGCTGCATGCGTTCGCGTCGTCGATCTCGCATCCGATGCGCGCGCCATCTGCACCTTTGCCCCCTCCAGCCACGCTGTCGCGCTCGTCTCCTTCAGCCCCTGCGGTCGCCTCATCCTCACCGCCGACACCCTCGGTCACGCTTTCCACATCTTCGAGATTCCCTTGTCTGGCTCCTTTGGCAATGTTGCCACGGCTTCACCCTCGGCACCCGTCCTCCATCGGTACAAGCTCATGCGTGGCATCACCACCGCAGACGCCGTGCACGCGCACTGGACTCCCGACGCTCAATGGGTCGCCGTCGGCACCCACAGTGGCACCGTCCACATCTATGCCGTCAACCCCTTCGGCGGCAATCCTTCCATCGCCAACCACGTTCAAGCCAAGATCACGAATCCGCACGTGCTCCAGCCTTTCGGTCTCTCGCTCTCCAGCCTCGCGAGGTCCGTTCGTCCTTCCCCGCCGCAACACCAAGACGCGCTGCAGAAGCCGCCCAACCCACTTGGCGCAGACACGCACGTTGCAGCAACCACTGACATGCAGGCCAAGCTGGCACCGCCCTCATTCCTGCTGCTCGTCAACCACGTTTCGACTGCGTCTCGGTCCGACAACCACGTCTCTTCGCCCTTTGAACTTGTCACGAACGACCCACGCTCCGTCGCCGTCACCCTTCATGCAGTCCGATGCTGGAGCACCCAGACTCGAGCTTCCAGCAACAGCATTGGCGACCAAGATGCGCACGCCACCACCGCAGATCCCAAGCATCAGCGTTTCGTAGCTGCCACCTCGCCACGATCCTCGGGTTTATCTCAGATGATGAGGAAGGCCGGCGAAGGGCTTCTCCCCACACAACAGCCACCGCGTCTGCAGGCTGAATGTGTGCGTGTCGCGCTGTGGGATCAACTATCGCCAGACGCTGGCTCGGTCACAAAGCACAGCCTTGCCGCGCTTGGCGATTCGACCAGTGCGTCGTACCACAGCGACCGATCCCATGACTCGTCTGCAAAGCCTCTGGCATCGGTAGCCAAAGCAGAGATCGAGACCTACAGCCAATCGCCCGCCATGCTGCCCTCGTCCATCTTCCTGTCGCGCCAGACCTTCTTCCACGCTCGCACCCGCAGCACCAAGCTTGCTTCTGCTGCTGCCGCTGCCGCTGCTGCTGCGACTGGCCCCAACGACTCGCTTCGCTGCATCCAACGTCGCGGCTCGCGGCCCATCCAAGTCCGTCGCACCGCACGCATCGTGTCTCGCGAGCCTTCCTCCGAAGACGCCAGCTCGTTCGACGACAGCTTGGCTGGTGCGCTCGACCAGATGTCGTTCAACCCGCAAAACTTGCCCCCGCGCAGCGCTTCTGCACATATTCCCAGCTTCCCGCAGGGTCAACGCGGTCGGTCAGCCGGGTGGACCGCAGGCAGCAGCATTCCCATCCGCATCGTTGCGGGTGGCCTCGGAGGCATCTACCGTGCGGGCAAGGAGCTCGGACGTGGCGTCGAGATGGCTCGAAGGCGCACGAGCGGTGCCTCTGGCACAGCAGCACCTGAAGCTGATGCTGGATCGGCGACTCGCAACAAGGCCTCCATCTCGTTTGACGCCGTCGACGATGTCGATCTGCTAGGCGAAGACGAAGACGTGGAGCGCTCCCGTCGCCATCGGTATCGCGGCGCCCATCACAGCGCTGCGAGTCACTTCGAGCGCGGCTCGGTGCGGTCGGATACGTCGATGCTCTCGGCTTTACGCAACGACGAACCGTGCAAGGGCTCGCAGCCCAGCTCGGCCGAGACGCCATCCACGCGCTTCAGCGAGGCCGAAGATGCAGACGAATGCGACTGGGACGCCATCGACGAGTGCCGCAGCCCCGCAGCAGCAGCAGCAGCAGCAGCTGCAGGCAAGCAAGCTTCACAAGGCGTCTCGGAGACGCACGGCAGCAACAGCATGGACGACGACTTTACCGTGGGCATGCTCGACGAAGACTCGGACCAAGCCACCATGATCCACTCGCAGTCGCAGTCGCAGTCGCAGTCGCAGTCGGCGCTTTCGCCTGCCCAGGAGGTCAAGGCGAAAGCGAGCGCGCCCAAGGAGCTCGTGTATGCGCTGCCTGCTGGCGGCTCGACTCGCTCGAGCCTGCTGAGCCAGAGCAGCGGCAAGACTCAGACGACAGCCGAGAACCGACTTGAAGCGAAACCAGCCGCAGCAAGTCCACGCGACAGCAGCGCGTCCAACTCGGATGCAGGCGACAGTGCAAGCCAGCGAAGCGCCGGATCCGGCCTGCTCTGCGATGGAAGCAAGGAGACGCACACCACCGACAGTGCGCTCGAGTTGGATGCCTCTGCCAACGTGGACAAGGTGGTCGCTGCAGCCAAGCCCATCAGCACGTCGGGCGGAGGCGGAAAGAAGAAGAAGAAAGGCGGACGCGGAGGAGATACATAGAGAGCGAACTGCCGCAAACACTTAATTTATCAAGACATGCTCGGATATGATGTGCGCTCTTATCTAACTTGACTTATACCTCAAACATATAAACATTCAAACAAGTCATCCAAGCGTCTATGTTCTGCCGGTCCAGATCTACGATTGAGAACACACCAGATGGCATGACGGCGCCTCTTGCACGGATTGCATGAGGTACGGTCACAACTGTAATCACGCAGAAGAGCCAAGTTTGACAAATGTAGCTTGTGATTGATTGATTAAACGAGAGTCTATGAAGAGCAACGACGATGGATCTCACTTGCTCGCATTGCTAGCCGCCATGAGCTTGGCGCGTCGGTCGTAGAGCTCCTTGTCTGCGCCCTCCCAGTTGCTGCCGTATCCGTTCTTCATGGCCCTAGACATGCTCTTGTGCGTCACCGTGTTGTCGCCGTTGTCCAACACGGCCAAGAGGCGGCAGAACCAGTCGGGGGCGGCTCTGATCCAGGGGAGCATGTTTGCGAAGCCGGGCAGCATCAGGTGCTGGGACAGGCCGGAGTCGAGGGTCCATACGATCTTCTGCGCAACCTGGATGGGCTCGAGGACGGGGGTGAAGAAGGGGTCTGCGTGGTCCTCCATGCCATCACCTAGAGCGGTGCGGACTTTGGTGGGGGCGACGAGGGTGGTGCGGACGCGCGGGGCGTTGTAGCGCGTGCGGAACTCGATGGCGAGGCACTCGTGGAACGCGAGCGCCGCCGCTTTCGAGGTGGCGTACTCGCTCATCGACGGCAGTGTCGAATACGCGCCCGCCGACGACACCGTAACCACATGGCCGTGATTGCGCGCAATCATGTCCGGAATGAACTCCTTGGCCGTGACCCAGTTGGCAAACGTATTGATGCGCCACAGCCGCGCGGCCGAGTCGAGGTCGACGTCAAGGATCGTATTGCCGGACGCGACACCGGCACAGTTGATCAGCACGCCGATCTTCTTGCCTCCAAACGCGGCGCGGATCTTCGCACCGACATCAGCGACCTGCTCGCGGTTCGACACGTCCGTCTTGAAGTACAGAATCTCCGGTGCGCCAGCCGGTGCAGGGATGTACGCCGGCGGCGCCATATCAAGCACCGCAATGCGTGCGCGCTTGGTGTGGCTCAGCAGCTGCACGATCTCCTTGCCAATCCCCTGCGACCCACCGGTGATGACGATCACGTCGTGCGCATAGTCCGTCGGATCGCGCCGCCACTGCGTATGGTTGCGCACGTACCGGTTGAGCGCGCGGTTGAGTGTGCGAATGAGCAAAAACGCCCACATGTACCCGACCCATTTGTACTGCGTGAACAGCAGCGCACGCACCAGCGGCACCGCGTCCGAGACCGTCGAGGGGAGCACGAGCGCAGGGTTCGTGTGCTTGTGGTACGCCACCGCGAGTGCGGGCAGGAGCGCGAGGAACGGTGTCGAGAACGGCACGCGGTTGAGGATGCGCAGCACCGAGTCGAACGTAAACGGCTCCTTGAACTGCATGAGGCCTGCGGCGGGGGTTGTGGCTGTCATGGTTGCGTGAGAGTGTGCGGGGTGGTTGTGGTTGGGAAACGGGCGAGGCTGGGATGGATGGAGAGTAATATATCGTGAACAGAGTCAAGCAGGACAAGGCGCGGGTCGCCGAGCCACTGGATTGGATGCACATTCGAGAGCGCGCGCGCAGTGTGCACGACGAATGCTCGCAAAACTCTGCAAAGCGGGGGCCGCATTCGTGTGAAATGCACGTCGGCACCAGTTGTTCTCAGGGTCCTTTGGACACACACACCAAGCTGGAACCGAGCCGTTTGCAGCCAGCGAGCGAAAGAAAAGTGTTGGGGTCGCACACAGAGGCCAAGTGATGCACGTCTGCATGGCATCGCTGTGCTTTGCGCGAGAGGTGACCACCGCCACAGGGAGAGCAAGTCACCACCTCAACACCGAGTGGCTGGCACCGCGTCACTGGTCGCACTGGCACTGCCAAGCTCGAGTCCGAGTCGTACAAGAAGGCCGCCCCCGCAGTGGGGTAGAAAGCGG
>LT795060.1:849033-880990 GCA_900162835.1 Sporisorium reilianum f. sp. reilianum | reverse complement strand
AAAGAACACGCTCAATTCCGAAGCTATTCCAAAGGATTTCATTTGCTCGAGACGTCACCGTCAGTGCGCTGTCGACACACTGCCTCGTGGTGAACGCCGGTGCCACTAGCTCCTCAGACGAGTGGCATGGCAGTAAGCGAAGGGGCAAAGACCGAGCACCGCTGCTCTTTCTGCCCTCCTTCGGTGACAAATCGACGCTAAGAGGGACACAGACACGGTCACAACCGCGTCCGTCCGTCGTCCTCGGACGCTGTCAGGCTCTGCACGGCCGTTCTCGGGATGTAACAATCCGTGCAGCTTGAAGAGAAGCCTGCGTCAACTTGCCTTTGACCGACTGACTGCTCGGCTCGAGTCGATGTATTCGGCTCATCATCCACTGGCTAATCAGCTGTTATCTATCACGTTCAGGTAAGGCTCGAGAGAATGCTCAGGGTACGCAGGGGGGCCGAGACCTGCTTGTCGACGTATCAATAGCGCAGATGTTGCTCGACGTCAGCGGACTGTCACACAGGCAGCCGTCGCAGACACCATGACGGCCAGTGTGCGGCAGAGCGCGCGCCGTGGCCATCTCGCTCGGAACGGAACACACTGAGGCGGCACTAACGCTGGTGCTAGTGCTTGTGCTAGACGAACCTAACAACGGAAGCAACCGATCCGGTGGGAAGCTGTGATTGCATCTGTGTAGACAAGTTCAAGTTCATCCTCACCGTCATCGCATCCAATCGACCCTGTTTGTGATCTTCAGCCGGATCTTTTGTGCAGCTCCTATCATTCAGACGCTGAAGCGGCTACAGAGCAAAGCAACGACGTTGAAAGCTCGTGAAAGAGGTTCGTGCTACCATCACCGGTGTCACTCTGGTGTACTCTTTCTCTGCCGCTTGAGATGGCCGACTTGTTTGAATGGTCGCCGTGGACTAGCACAACCAGAAACCCGCTAGAAGAAACTCACTCGATCCTTGCGAGCACGCTGGCATCGCCGTCGAACGGCGCGCACTCCATCAAGCCACGAAACTTTCCTTGCACGTACTAGATCGAGTCAAGGATGCTGCTGCTCGCTGTACGTACTGTTGACGACATCTCGATGGATTCAACAAGTGCGATGGCAACCGGCAGCCACGTTTGACTTGCCTTCAAAAGAACCGGTCTAAATTGAGACTTTAGCGCCGATAACATACAGCACGGTCATCGAGAATAGTGTGCGCGCGCAACACTTCCATTCCGGATGCCGGGTGGTGACTCAAGAAACCACTAACAGCCACGATATCCATCTCGACAACTACATCACGGACCCCTTCAACGTGCGGTACCGCGTCAACATGACTCCTTAAGCGAATGCCGGATCGGACCTGATAGGCACTTAGCATGACCGTGAGTGACCTGGTTCGTGGGAACGTTGCCAGCGCTAAATTGAGATGCCGCTGGCTAGCATGTCGATTCCTGAAGCCGCATCAAGCTTCGTTTCCTTCATGTTTCCTATCCTCTCTTGCTGCTGCATCGGCGGCGGCGGCGGCTGTGGCGGCGGCGGATACGGCGACGTTTCTTTGCCGCCTTCGGCAGAGCTTGTTGACCGTATCCCGAGAAGCCCACCGCAACACAAACCGTTCTACCGCCATCGTTGGTCGATTCCGATTGTCTCCGCCGTTGTCTCCAATACGTTTGCCTAGCGTGCTTTGCTTTCACGGTGCGAGTCACCGTCACGGCTGCTCGCCTTCGATCTCTGTCCTGTTATGCTCATACCGTACAAGGAAGCCGGCTTACGTTTGCGGCTCAGAGTCACGGCATCGCAAAGACACCCAAAGTGGCAGCGCAGCCTCCGTGCTTCTGTTTCGCACTCTCTCACAGCTCCGATGCTGTTTTAGCGCCTTCGCACAGTATCTACGCCTCGGATATGTAGCACGGATGCAATTGACAATTGGCCGGTCCTGCCAGCGCCTTTCCAAAGCCCGCCTTGCACAAAGAACAAGAGACGCGGACAAGGTTGCAAGTCAGTGAGTCGGTGTGTCTGCAGTCGCGCATGGTGGTGGCGCACTGCACCAGACAAGGAAGGTTAAACGAGCGAGTGGCTTCTGGTGCAGTAGCTTGTCGGAGATTTTTTTTTTTTTCCTCCCACGAAGCGAGCTGCTGCCTGCTGATTGCAAGTTTGCATTTACGGTATCTCTGTGTCGCAGTTTCATGCCATGCTCTTCTGCTCGTCCAGTGCCGCTGAATCGTGAGAACACTAGTTAATCGGCATTCTCTCGTAAAGATTTCTTTTCCCTCGTGTCTGCCGCTTGCTTGTCTTTGATCGGCAGCCGAGTGCAGCTGCAGCCTTTAGCGTTGATTGCTTCCACCCTCTTTTTTTTTCGCAAAAATAAATAAATATATATATATTTTTTGCGCTGGTCTTATCTGCCAGTGTTGACGTTGAGCGAGCAGCAGACGATTTTCTATTGTCTGTCAAAGATGGCAGGCAGCGAGGTCAAGCACTGCGCTGGCTCGTTGGCCACCTCGGTAGAAGATCGCAATAACAAACGCCGCCGTTGCTTCTTCGCCTCGCGCGACAGCCGAGAGCATCATGCCCACGGTTATCGCTCTTTGCCACGAGCGTCTCTCTGTGCGGCAGCATGCGGTTCTATTCTTCGACTAGACGCATGCAAGCCCTACTAAGCCGTTTCGTGCAGTGTCCATGAGAAGATACCGACATGCTTTCACACTCTTCGACGACCTCGTTCCAGACATAACCAGATTGTATCTGAAGCCTGATTGTTGCTCCTCCGGCTCAACTCTGTCCGATGTCATACGGCACGCTAAGTTTGCTGCTAGTTTCTGCAGGTCCTCGGTCTCGCCACCGATTGCCAAGGTTTAGCTGGTCTTTGACCGCAAGCGACGCGGTTCGTCAGCTCGAATTCGCAGCGGACCCTCTCTGCAACGTCCGACTGTGCTCCTGGCCCAGTTGTGAGAGGTGGCTGCACCAGGCCGGGGCACAAAGCCCCTTTCTACGATTGCAGCCACCACCCGCTCGTCGCTTTCGCAACAGCAACTCGGTCCTCCTGCCACGCAGCCCTCTCGTGCAGATGAACGCAATACTGTGGGCCCGAGTTTGCGGATCATTTGGCGCCCTGCGCAATTTGAACAACGCCTTCTCGCTCTTTGACCGCTGTTCCCGTGTCGCTCTGTGTGCATGCCTGCATCCTCTCGTATAGTGCGTCATTTCAATGCGATTCGGCGAGGACTCTATGCTTCGTCGTGTTGCTGCTGTTGCATCTACGGCTATGTTGCTGGTCGGATTCCAGACTTTTCGTCTTCGCACTGCGCATGACACCCTTGTCAGACAAGGCTTTGACCGTCTCGTCGCTTCATCGGTTTTGCTTCACTCCATCCTCAATACATTTAAGAACAAGCGGTCTCACCTCGCTTCATATCAAAGTTGGTCCCTCACCCCGCCGGTTACTCAAGATCCCTCCCTCGTTGTAGTCATCTTCCGCTCCGTGTCTACCCTCCTTCCCTCAAGACATCGTCCCGGATCGACGACCAAGATACCCATTCACGCTGCCCGCAACGAAGGCACCTCTACTTCTCTCCACATCAGCTCATCATGAAGGTCGCACTTCTCGCCAACCCTGCGCGAGGCGAGATCAACGTGCTGCTCGCAACAGCCTACGAGCTCATCCGACTGGGACACGACGTCACCTTCCTCACCGGCTCTTCCTTCCGCAATGCCATCGCCGAGTTCAGAAGCGAACAGAATGACCCTGTCCTGGCCTCACGAATCCACTTTTCGGATCTGGGCGGTGCACGAGCGGTAGAAGATTTGTAAGTGTTCCTCTTACTTGCTTCACAGTACCGGCTTCCTCCGCGGCGGCTTGCTGATCCTTCTTTCTCTCTTTTCAATGTCGGCCATCTGCAGCACCCGAGGCATGCAGTCGCATCTCAAGGGCCTCCGAAAGCCACCTGGTGACTACAGCAGCATGGAGATCTGCCAGATCGTAGCTCTCGTAACAGAACAGGAGTTCCGCGACGCAGCTACTACGGTTCGAGACCGCTTGCTCGAGATCGAGCCTGACATGAGTAAGTGCATAAGGCTCGGCCTCGGCCGTTCTTTTTCGGACATAGCCGCTGACTTGTAACTTTGCTGCTCGAAACGCACAGTCGCCGTCGATGCACTCTCGCCCAACCTTGTCACTGGATGCCGAATGACCGGCTTGCCATGGATGTTCACCGTGCCATGCTCGCCATCGCTCACAGCCACACGCAAGAGCTTGTTCGACCCACACCCGATGGCTCGCAGGCGCAAGAGGTCGCTCATGTCCTCGCTCGAGAACCTCAAGCTCACCGTCATCGAGACGTGGGCCAACGCGACCAAGAAGGACCTGTACGCACGAAGGGCGCTGCTCAAGAACGAGTTCGGCCTCAACTCGATGGGCTTCAACGGCGACAGCGCCATCGTGCCTCCTCTCTGGAAGGACCGCAACTGTGTCGGAGGCATCCACTTCAACACACCGGGACTCACCGACTCGATTCGACAGCCTCACCAGATCACGTTTGTGGGAGCGGGGGTCACGAGCGATCCCGAGAACCACGACTCACCCACGCACGACTACGCCAGCTCGATCAAGCCCATCAGCCCTGCGCTGTCGACCACATTCCACAAGGTGGCGCTTGCCATGCTGCCGTATGGTGAGCGCGACGAGGATGTGGAGTGGATGGACGCTGCCTACGCTGCTGGCCAGTCGGTGGTGTACCTCAACATGGGCAGCATGTTCCTGTGGACCGATTCGGAGGTGCGAGCGTGTCTGCGCGCATTCGACCGACTCTACCAGCTGAGCGGAGGCAAGATCAAGCTGCTGTTCAAGCTCAACAAGCCCAAACGCAACCCTGGCAGTCCCGGGTCCGCATCTCCGTCGGCCACGCCCGTATCGCCGGTGTCGCCCGGGTTCGACGAGAAGCGACCGGAGCTCGACTCGCGACGACCGAGTGGCGCGTCGACGCTGGTCGCCGAGAAGCTGAGCGAGGCGATCAAGAACAGCGTCAAGCTGCGCCGCAAGATCGAGGCGGAGCAGGGCTACTCGCTCATCACGCTGTCCGAGTTCGAGGGCCTCGAGTATGTGCGCTTCACGCGATGGGTGCACGACCAGCGTCGCATCTACAAGCACCCCGCGCTCAAGGTTGTGATTCACCACGGTGGAGGCAACTCGTTCAACGAGGCGATCCACTACGGTCTGCCGCAGATGGTGCTCTCGCAGTGGTTCGACACGCACGAGTACGCCATTCTGGCTGAGCGATTTGGCATCGGCCTTCGCAGCAAGCACGCTCCTTACATTGACGAGGACGACATGGTCAACAAGATGCTGCGTCTGCTGCAGGGCGAAGAGGCCGAGAAGATCCGCCGCAACACCAAGGTCTGGTCGGTGCGAAGCCGCAATGCCGGGGGTGCGCCTGCTGCTGCCCGCCTCATCGAGACGCAGGCTCTGCTCTTCAACCAGCAGAAGCAGGCCAAGCTGGCGGCGGCGGCGGGAGAGACGGCGAGCGTCGAAGCTCTTGCTACTCGATCGATTGGAAGCGACGCTGCTTTCACGCCAGAGCTTGGGTCGAGTGCTGCGTCTACCGTCGCCAACATCGAGTAGCGACCATGCTTCACAGTCAGTCACCCAGTCACCGGTCAGTCAGTGAAAACAGTGTCTCATATTTCAGTGGTCCATAGTCGTCTCCTCCTTTTTTCCAGTCAGTCACCGCCATCCAGTGGAACACACATCGTCACCTAGAAACTCCTACCTCAAACCTTGTCGTCGCTGCTCCTCTTGAGCATCAACCCAAAATGGAAGATACCCTTTTAAATTTTTCTGATCGAAAAGCAAGCGTCGTGGTGCACATCTGCCAGCTCTTTCCACTAAGTTTTTAAGGAATTGAGGCGCACGGAAGCAAGCATCTGAAGCAAGCGAGCTAGACGCGGGCGGAGCAGACCGAGTGAGCCTCGACCGAAACGTCAACGAGCGAGGGCGGCAAGCGTACTGTAGATAAGCGTGGCCAAGCGAGCGAGAAGAAATGGTCGCCTACCTGTTCTGTTCAGAGAGTAGTACTGTGTCACACAGTTCCGACCCCGCTCCTCAAAAGCCTCGAGCTAAGCCGAGTGTCACTGCCTGGTGCGGCTTAGCAGCATCGAGCGAAGAGTCTCTTGCTTTTGACAACGGCTGGCTTTAATCGAGGTCGAAATAATCGAGGCGCAGTTCATCTCAGTCCCACTCAAAGCATCGAGCTGTGTGGGCGCAATATGAGCAGCCTTCGACGGAGGCACTCTTGAACGTACAAAAGAAAAAGAAAACCACGTCGAATTTTTTTTTTTTTTTTTTCCTTTGCTTGTCACCGATCGAACACCGCGGTTCTCTCGTTCTTCCGCCTGCCAAAAATGGAAGGGTCTGAGACAAAGACAATCCTTTCCGAGCGGTAATTCAGCTTCCGCTCTGCGCTTCCACGCCGGAAGAAAAGGAGAGATGGAAGAAATAAAAAAAATAAAAGAATGATAAAAGCTTTAATAAATAAATAAAAAAGAAAAGCAGCGTGGACAGCCTCGCTTAGCTTCTGAGTTTGAGGGCGATTAGCGCGGTCATCCTCTCTTTGGCGACTCATGCAACGGTTCTCATGCTAACTCTTTTGTCTTGTCTGGTGTGACCCGCTTTTGTGGATACGCATGGCGTCGAGAGACAGATCGCTCTTTCAACTCTAGTCGAAGAGCATGCAAAGCTTGCATTGCTACCGTGTGGCTTGCCGGCGACGGCGATGGTGCATCAGTGGGCTTTCAGCATCCAAACTCTAGCAATGAATCCTGTTCAAAGAGTTACAGAAGAAAGTCAGGAGGAAGAGATTAGGCTTCGGCCGGGCTTCGAGTGACAGCATGCATGGCTTTACAGGCTTGCAGACGCACCGAGTCGATAAAGTTGAACCTTCGTCCTCTCCATCCGTTGACCCTGCATTAGGCGAGCAGAGAGCAGGTGGGGGTTGCAACCGTATGTACGCGCGGTCCTTGCCGAATGCCCGCACGTTTATCGGCGTCCACGGTAACGGGTCCAAGCGAGGCCTCATCTGCTAGCTATCGATGAGATGCAAGCTTGAAATCTGACCAGACAGTGTCGTCGATGCAGTCTGCAGCGAGTACAGTGTGATAAGACTGTGCACTGAATCTTTGCAGCGTTTGCAGCCCCTCTTAAAAAAAGCGGACGATCCTCAGCTTCATCCCGAGCCGCCCTTCCGCCAAATCCATCCCCGGCGACTCAACTCCGACCCCCTAGAAGCATTCTCCATTCGCCTCGTTCCCTCTGCCTCTTCGCCACCATGATCAACAACGCGCTCCGAACCTTGGTTCACTCTGTCACAGAAGAGGCCCTCGACGACGTCCACGAGCACAACTTTGCCATGGCCACCCAAGCGCAGCAGATCGACCCTTACGAGTGGCACTACAGCGGCAAGGATGTGTGGGAGCGCACCTGTCTCGGCCACGAAGCCTCGGCGTCGTTCAACCAGAACATCGCTCACGGCCACACCGAGCTGTCTCCCTACGCAGGCATCCGCATCCACCACCCCAGCTCGTCACGCATCGCTGGCACCGAGCTCGAACTGGACGAACTGGTAGCACGCATAAGACAGGCATGGATCCAGACGCGATATCTGCGACCCGAGGTGGCGGTCGAGCTGGACCGACACGCAGATGCGACCAAGCCTCAGACCATGTCGTACAAGGTGTTGCGCGACGAAGAGGCGCTGCAGCAGTGGCTCGACGAGACATTCGTCGTCAAGCGCCTTGGTGAGCCGGATGCAGAGACATTCCAGCAGCTGGCTTGGTACACCTACAACCGACCTCTGCCGACGCAGGGCAAGAAGGGGATGCTCTATCTCGTGCTTCCCAGGCTGGGCGAGGAGCACGACGGCGGCGCGCATCTGGTTCTCAACGTCTCGCACGCTGTCACGGATGGAGGAAGCATCGTCGACATCTTCAACGTGCTGCTACAGTGCATGATCGACGCTACACCCTCGGAGCCGTACGACTCGATCTACACGCCCAGCACGTTTGAGCTCAATGTCCTACCTCGTCTCCCACGCAGCGTTGTGTCTGCTTACCAACAGCAGCACAAGCCCAAGCCTGCAGATGTGGCTGCTGCCAAAAAGGCTGCCGCAGACAACATGCGCCTCATCGCGGACAAGATGGATGAGTCGTTGGCGCTGCTGCCATCGTCGCAGTGGAACGAGCGCAAGCACGAGACCATCTGCCTCGCCAAAGTGATGGAGCCCGAGGAGACGCGCGAGCTGTTCCGGTTCGCCAAGCAGGTGCACGCGGGCGTCACGTACCTCGCCTCGGCGGCTACCATCCTGGCCACCGCAGAGACGTACCCGGAGCGCAAGGCTTCGAGTCAAGGAGCGCTGATGGGCATGGTGCGCAACGCTCGACGATGGGTTTCGAGCCCATCGATCCCGCTTGGTTCTGATGCTGTCTTCCTCTGGATCCCGGTCAACACGCAAGTGTCGCTGGAGCCAAGCTACAACCGATTGGCGGACCTGGTCTCTGTTGCCGGCGTGATCCGCCAAGAGCTCGACAAGCACCTGACCACACCTCACTGCATCGCTTCGTACGCCACGGTCGCCGATGCATCCATCGCGGGACTGCAACAGCAGTGGTCGCAGATCCGCTCCGCTCAATCGTCCGCGTCACCGAGCCAGAAGAAGCTGGACAGCATCATCGGAGCACAGGCGCCTGGCTTTTCGAGCGTTGGCATGAGCAAGGTGCACCCGCGCTTCCAGCCCATCTCGGCGAGCGCCCGTGCCTCTGGCCTGTGGCTGGAACGCTGGGACTTTGCGCACACGGGTCGACAGGTCAACGCGTCGCCGTGGATCAGCATGCTCACCGTCGACGGCAAGCTCAAGTTCCAGCTGGGCTTCGATGCCAAGTTCCACGAGGTAGAAAGGATGCGCCCGTGGCTCGACCGCACGTTTGCCTGGATGCAGATCTGCGCCGCCGCTGCGTCTGCCACCACCACCACCTTTTCATCCTCTCCTTCGCTCAACGCACCGGTGTCTGCTCGTCTCTAGGCACGCTCATCCGCATTCGTCTCTCTCTCTCTTTGTTGTTGTTCCAGTTGTCATCGTCTCGCGTAGTCTTGTTCATTCTGTCTCTCTTTTTTTTCTCAACTTGCTGTCATTGTCGTCGATGAAAAGAAAAAACAATTCCGAGCAATTCTTTTCAAAAGGCGCTACGCTGACAACGCCGACGGAAATGCGAGACAGACGAACCGGAGAATAGGAAAGATTCGGTAAAGATTAACCGATCGCTCGTCGATAAGATTTCGACGCTAAGAGACGTTTAGCTCGCTTGGCTTCACGCGAGGCCTCGTCGACCGGTGCACACTGTCACAAGCACAGGCATGAGAGACTGGTAACTAACCCTTGGTTTTGTTTGCAAACGACCGCACCCGAGACTCGCTTTCGCGCTGTGCTGTCTTTCGCTGTTCCTTTTTGAACTGTTGAGTTCGTGTTTGGATCTGCAGCAGGCCGGCAAATGAGGGCAGCAGGGTCCTCTTCCTGCACGGCCTTGCATGATGCGAGGCACCGCCGTCGGCGTCGAAAGCGGGTACGAGCGCACCTGTCCACACGCCACCAAGGGATGCACCAAGCCCTTTGACCGATCTCTCCACCAAGCCACCCGGTGTGGGTCGTAATCAGACAAGCCCCGAGACCGCCGCATCGCATCAAAAGCGGCGTTCAAAACGATATGCACGATTCAAGGAACAATGGGACAACATGATACGATACAGTAGCGCCGGATCGATGACATGCGAACCGAGTCTAAAACGGCAAAATAATTTGAGAAAGGGGGGCGTTACTCGGCGTTGCTGTTGAAAGACATCTCGGCCATCTGCTCAGCTCCCTGTTTCGTCCAACAGCCGAGGTACAGGTGAGAGAGAGACAGCACGCCGTCAACGTGGCTGACTGCTGCGTCGAATCTCGCTCATCTTCTGTTTTGATACAAAGATCCCCTGTTTTGCCGGCGCCGAGTTGCCTTTCTGAGCCTGTCTCTCACCATTGAAGCTGCGTCGCGTGTCTTTAATCGTTCACTGACCGCCCTGTGTGAAAGTCTCGTGGGAAAGGATCTGACCGTCGCAGCAGTTGCACGCGCAGCAGTGTGTTGCTTGTCAACAGGGTGTGAGCTTTGAGCGCGGGCCTGGTGACACACAGCGACAGAGGTCAGTGGCGGCGAGAACCTGTCATCGTGAGGATCAACGTTGTAAGCAGCGCTTCGAGAGCCGCGGTCTCCTTCTCATCTTGTCCTGGCTGCCTTTCGTCCTTCCTTCCGCTCTCTATCTTCTCGGCACTTCCTTCTACACACTTCGCTTGCCCATCACCACGCTGCAGCTGGCTCTGCAAGCCTCACACACGCTCGCTTTCAGAATCTTGTCCGGTCACCGAGCCGCTGTCTCTTTCCCTTTTTTTTCGCTGCTTGTCTCACCTGCAAGACCCTTCCCTCTGCTTGATCCGCACCACCCCCTTTCGAACTCCGACTAGCCGCTATCCGTCGTCATTTGATCGTTGACCTCAAGGTTCCCACGATTTGGTACCCACGCTAAAACAATCCTCCGATTTTAAAGACGTCTTTCAACCACCGGCCAACACAAACTCTTTGACACTTGCCGAGCTCGTCTATCCGGCAGATCCACCAGCCCTTTTTTCTTGAGGCTGCACGCTCGGTGCTATCGTGCGCTGCCATGCCGAGAGACGCTAGTAGGTCGGTTGCGGATGGTGCGGTTCGGAGCACCTCGTCCGAGCGAGAGTCTGTTCATGACAATCAAGAGCAGCAGCAGGATGAGGACGAGGAGGAAGAAGCTGGCGTCCAAGACTGGGACCACGGCTGGGCGCTCTATTCGAGGTACAGCGAGTCTACTGGCGCTGAAAGCCTAACGCATTATCTGCAGCACCAAGACGGCTCTTCGACGTTGGATGCTAGTCTCGACATCAATGACAGCACCGACGCTAGCGTTGTGAGCATCAAGTCATCGTCCAAGCAGAACGTGTTGGATACGGTATCAAGTCCGAGCGCTGAGGAGCGTCCTTCTCGAGACCACCACATCCAGCTTCGAGGTCACCTTGTCCGCGGCGATTGCAGTGGCAGACACAGTAACTCTGGCTCACACTCTCACCAGATACGCAACCTTATTCCGCCTCCTGCTGCTGCCTCCGGCCCCGCCCGCGCTCGCTCGCCACTCTCCTCAGACGCCACACACCATCACATCCACTCTTCCGCGGCCACTGCTCCGGATCTCCCTTCCGGCCATCGCTCCGTCTGCCAATCTAGTGGCGCCTCCGCCCTCCATCGCCGCAAGAACAGCAAGCTCCAACAGGCTTCCATCATCGACCCCGACCACTCGTTCTGCATACGAGGGCCTTCCAATTGGGTCTCGTTCAACCTCGATCCTGCTCAAAGCCTGATCGCTTCGTACGACTCGCATCACACCCCACCGACCCCACATTCTCTCGGACATCAACGTCGATCCCAGCTGGCAGGTCCACATCGCATCTCTCACAAGCACACCGCGTCCAAAGACGCTTGCCGGAACAGCAAGATGACGGATGACAAGCGAGCATCGATCGAAGCGCCAGGCACGCCGTTGAGCTACGCCACCGCAGCCACGCCAGAACTTTTCGATGGCATTGATACCGCTGCAACAACACCCACGCATCCACACTTCCAGAAGCAGCAGCAGCTCGAGGAGAGCAAGGACTCTTCTACCTCTGCACAAGATGGCGCCGGTCAGGAACCGGAAGCAGAGGTTGCACCGGGCGAGCAGGACGAGAGCGAGGGACACCGAGTCAAAAAGGACTTCCGCTTCTGGATGATCTTTGGCGCTCTGCTGCTCATTTCCCTAATCGCGGCTCTCGACATGACCATGATCAGCACCGCTCTGCCCGCCATCGTCGCCGATCTGCCCCAGTCGAGCATCGCCGCCAACTGGGTCACCTCGGCCTTCTTGCTGCCCATGACCGCGTCGCAGCCCATCTTCGGCGGTCTCTCGTGCTCGATCGGTCGCAAGTGGTCCATGAACTCGGCGCTCATCATCTTCCTGGTGGGCAGTGTCGTCTGCGCCACCGCCAAGACGTTTCTCGTGCTGGTCGTCGGTCGAGGCATCCAGGGCTTGGGTGGCGGCGGTATCCACTCGTGCTGCGAGATCATCATGTCGGATCTGACCACGCTGCGCGAGCGCGGACTGTTCTTCGGTCTGATCGCCGTCGTCTTTGCCCTGGCCGGCTTCACCGCGCCCGTGCTCGGCGGTGTGTTCAGCGAGCACAGCTGGCCGTGGATCTTCTGGATCAACCTGCCCATCGGCGCTGCTGCTCTGGTCATCCTCTTCGTCTTCCTCGACATCCGGGTGCCGCTGTTGACGGGTAAGCAGAAGTGGCAGAAGCTGGACCTGGTGGGCAACGCCGTGCTGTTTGGATCCGTGACGTCGATCCTCATCGCGGTCACCGAGGGCGGCATCAAGTACCACTGGACGTCGCCGCGCATCTGGGTGCCGCTCGTCGTCGGCGTGCTGGGCTTGATGCTGTTCGCCGCGATCGAGTGGATCCCGAACCGTCTCTCGCGCATGCCCGTGTTCCCGCTCGAGCTCTTCCAGAACCGCACCTCGGCGTTCGCGTACCTGCAGACGTTTGTGCACGGCCTCATCTACTACGGCATCATCTACATGATCCCGATCTACTTCCAGTCGATCAAAGACCGCACGCCGCTCCAGTCGGCCATCTGGACGTTCCCGCTCAACGCGCCCTCGTTCCCGCTCGCCATGATCGCCGGCGCCGCCATCTCGCTCACGGGCAAGTTCAAGATGCTCATTTTCATTGGATGGATCTTTGTCGCGGCGGGGGTGGGCTGGATGACGCGCTGGGACGTGGGCACGTCCAAGGTCGAGTGGGCCTTTTCGCAGATGATCGCGGGTGCAGGCTTGGGGATCCTGTTCCCGATCACGCTGCCGCCCATCCAGGCGGCGCTGCCGGCGTCGCGCCTCGAGAGCGCTACGGCCGCCTATGCCTTCACGCGCACCTTTGGCTCCGTGTGGGGCATCACGGCCGCGACCACCATCTTCTCCACGCAGGCGGTCAAGAACCTCAAGCCGCACTACGCGCAGCTCAACCCGCTCGGGCTCAACGACTTTACCGTCGTCGCCTACTCGGAAAGCCTGCGCCACCTGCCCGAACCGCTGCAGCACCTCGTCAAGGACATCTACGCCAAGGCCATCTCGGACTCGTTCTGGCTGTTTGTGCCCCTGGCTGTGATCGGGTTCTTTACCACGTTTGCGATCAAGGAGCTGCCGCTGCCGGACTTTATCAAGTCGGACGCAAAGCTCGAGCAGAAGGAGGACGCGATTCCGGCGCTGGCGCGTGGCGCAGAGACTGCGGCGGCTGCGTTCAAGGCCGAGGTGCCGTCGACAATGCCGTGATCTGTCTCCCGTCTCTTTCGCTGTATCAACTCACCTGTTTCCCGCTCCAAGTCTTGGTTCTTTCGAATGGTCAACGTTTTCGCTCATGTGTTCGCTCACAAGCTCGATCGAGGACGAACGCAGCTGTGCGAGACTCGGTGTGAGCATTCTGCCATTCACCATGGGTTGGCTGCTACTTGACCCAGATGTACCTGCCAAACCTGTTCTTGTGATGCGCCTCTTTGCTCGTCAGACCGCCTGAGAACCAGACCCCTTGCCCCGCCTCGCCAAAGATGACCCAGCGATTGCGCGGCGTCATGGGGATCTCCATGTGCGCCGACATGGCCACTGGGTTGATCTTCCCTCTCTCCTTTTCTGCAGTGGCGGCAGCGGCGCTGAAATCGACCTCTGCAAACTTGGCACTGCGCCACTCGGTCGAGCCAAACCAGTAGTTCGACGTGCGCTTGGTCCAGAACACCAGCTCGCCACTCGGCTTCTTCCACATGGTGTGGCGCAGCAGCATCGCCAGATTGTCGCGCATGTTCTTCGGTGTCACCTGCTCTTTGAGGCTCTCGCGGATGTGCAGCGCCACCTGTCCGATCGGCAACGTCGCATAGTCGCGCGCAGAGAGGTCGCGTACCACCGCGGCAAACGTTCCGCCCCACAGCTGGTGCGCGGGGTAGTCGCCGTCGACGTGACCCAAGGGAGGGCGGATCTTGGGGTTGACGATGGTGAGCGCGTTGCTCATGGTGCGCGGGTTGTGGCTGGCGGCGTGCACGTTCTGCAGCAGCCACGCGTAGAGCACGTTGAACGTGCTGACCGTGTATTCTCGCGGTGTGGGGTGCTTTTCGTCGCTGTGCAAGGAAGAGGCGGCGGACGAGGAGGCTGTAGCAGCGTCGGCAGCCGCAAGCTGTTCCAAGTCGAGCCGCGCCTGCTGCATCAGCTCGTCCAGCTTCGCCTGCGGCATGTAGACGTAGTACTGCCTGAACGTCTTTTCCGGCCGTCGCACCTTGATGTCCCACAACAGGTTGCCAATCAACTTGATCTTGCGAACGATCCCGAGCTTGCACCATCCCAGCGGCAACTCCTCCTCGACCCCCTCCTGCGGCATCAACTTGATGAACGGATCCTTGCCCAGATCGCGCACCCCCTCGATCGGCTGGCCGCCCAACGTCGTCTGCCACGCATCGAGGATGCTCTTGATCGTGTACGCGTCGCCCGCCACATGGCTGAAGCTGATCGTGACACTTGTCGCATCGCTCCACCTCGTCGCCTGCGCCGTCAGATACGCCTGATCTGTAACAAGCAGCTGCGTCCACGACGTACACGCGTTGCAGCACGTCATGGCATCGCGCTCCTTGGGGTCCGGTCCTTCGCCCACACTCACTTCGTGCCTGTCGAGCTGCGCATGCACCGACTGCCCCGCAATGGCGTGGAACGTCGAGATGCTGCGTGCGGAGGCATCGACGATGGCAATGTGTTTGTGCAGCGGTTGGGTGTTGGGGTCGCGCGAGCGCGCTTCGAGCGTCGCGAGCGTCGATGCAGTGGGTACAAAGTACGAGAGTCCCGAGGGGGTGGATGGGGTGGGTCGGATGCGTGCGGCCAGTATGGGCCAGGCGCGGACGAGATCGAACCAGGACTCTTGCAGTCGTTCGAGGGAAAGGCCGCCCGGGAAGACGAGTCCGATTCGAGTCTGTTCGCCGGAAGCGGATCGCAGAGTCAGCGAGACAGCGCGAAAGAGGGTCAGGAGTAGGAGAGCATTCACTCACCAAAATGTCCGTACTAGCAGCCGTTCAAGGTGGCCATCAGCGGGGAAACGGTCGTCGTCAGCAAACCTCCCGCGCAACTCTCTGTTAGCAAGCTCGGACTCACTTGCCAAGGGTGGCATCGAACACGGGCAACGGTACGGGTTCGTATCCGGGCAGCACCGCGTCTGCCTTTTGCTTCATCTTGCTTGTACGCTGTGAGCAGCACTCGAGATCGACGTTGGAAGGAAAAAGGGAAGGTGGCTGTATCGGAACAAGCTCGCTCGACTCGTGAGGACAGGCAGAAGCATTGTAAGGAGAGCGCCGGCCACTCCACGTCTGCCTCGAGCGCCGACCTCGAGATCCAGCCGAGACTGACTCTGCAGTTCATATCTTGCTCTGTCACCCGGACCTTCTTCGGAACGTTTGGTTCCCTCGACCAGAATGGCACGACCAACTTGGCCTGGCCGGTATCTCTTCCTGCATTCGCTAAAGCCTCCTTCGCAGCGAGCCTAACGGTGGACTAGCGCATAAAAAACCCCACTTCGGCAAAACGCTTTTTCCCTTGACGGTGTGAAACCTTCCCCTAGCCGCCCTCGCGCATCAGCGACGCTGCGACCTGCAAGCTGCACGATCGTGCATGGGTCGGACTGAGGAGAAGAAATTCGCCGTCTCTGCACACACCTGCTCATCACGCGCAAGCAGCGCACATGCAACGACAATGGAGACAGGGAGGAAGTCCGAATTGTCGCAAAAGTCTACAGCATATCGACAGGGAAAAGTTGGGGGGTGCGGTGGCAGAGTAGAGCGTATTCGCCAGCTGCTGCTCGCCAGAGAGAGGTTCCAAGGCTGGAACCAAAAGAAACCGAGATCCGTTGTCGAAAACAGAAAGGACAGTAGAATACGAAGCAGATCGAGGGGAGGGGAAGGGAAGAATCTATCGAGGAGACGGAGGTGATTTCGGCGAGCCAAGGTGGAAAAGGGGAAGCAAACGAAGGGCAAGCAGCGGCGAATACACCCCGACTTGCGCGCAGTTGCAGCTGGCACCGCCGCTCAAGCGCACTTGTGCGTGGCGCCGACACCGCTGACGCCGACGCCGCCGAGCAGGTTGGAGATCTGCGAAGGGAAGAAGCCAAAGACGGCGTTTCCAGCGGCGCAGAACAGGTCGCCCAGCGTAGCGCCGGTCGACTTGGGGTCGATGAGCGACGAGAGCTGCTGGTACGCGGCATCGGTCTTGGGCAGCGGGATGAAGGCGCCCTTGCCGACGCTCCAGCCGGGCACGGTGGGCTTGGGAGCCAGGATGATGCCGGCCCAGGCGAGCGCCTCCGGGGTGGAGAAGGGCACGATGCGCTTGCTCCAGCCCGTGGGGAAGCGCTCGTTGAGGAACCAGCTCTTGATCTTGGCCTCGTCAAACTTGACAAACGAGCCGCGCAGCACCTCGTGCACGAAGCCGCTCTCACCGTAGGCGACGAGCATGCGCCACGGGTTAAAGTCGAACACGGGGTTGTTGGAGCGGCCGTACTCCCACACACGGTAGCGCGAGTTGGCGAGCGACCAGATGTCGACGTTGCCCTTGCCGTACGTGTTGGTCTCGTTGATAAACTGCTGCACCAGCTGCGGGTCCGCATCCCAGCTGTTTCCAAAGTAGTGGTCCTTGCGCGTCACCGAGGCGTCGCCCTCGAGGATGCCGTGGTGGTTGAGACCGTCGCCGAGCCCGTAGCGGTCGCCGATGGAGAGCTTCATCTGGAGCAGGTCGCCCATGCCCACAAACGAGATGGCCGCCAGGATCGCCGCAAGATCCGGGCTCAGGTTGAGGCCGTTGAACGTGCCCACCAGCAGCTCCACCGGGTTGACGATACCGTTGCGCGGCAGGTAGCCGTGGTTGGCGATCGTGTTGAGACCAGGGCAGGGTCCGCGCTTGGCGCCCTTGGCGGGTGCCTGCCACGGGTGCGCAGCGTCCTCGCCGAGCGGCAGCAGTCCGCCGTCGCGCCTGACGCCGAAAGTCGAGTAGATCTTGTCGGGCGTGATGTCGGTGATGTTGGTGGCGAGCAAGTCGCTGGCAACGGGCACGTTGGTGCTGAGCTCGGCCACCTTGTTCTTGAGGTCGTTGATCATGTTGGTCAGCGCGAGCGGGTTGGCAGAGAGCAGACGCTTCTCGAGGTGCGAGAGCTCGCCGTTGGGGCCCTTGGCCATCATGGCGCCGATGTTGGGCAGAGCCAGCGAAGGAGCTGCCATGAAGGCAGCCGAGAGCAGCAGAGGCAGGTTGAACGAGAACTTCATCTTGCCGAGCGTCGCAGTCCTCTAGAAGGGGCAAACGAGTGGAGAAGTGCAAGGGAAAGTGAGCGAAAGAGTGTGAAGAGGGAAGGAAGCTTGAGATGAGGAGACGAACACGATCGTTCGAAGCAAGGATGGACAGCTAGCTTATATACGTCTTTGGCAAAGGATGACAGCTGCACGCTCAGAGTACACCGATGTCCAGGAGCGGCTCAGCGTTGCGCTGCTGCCAGTTTGTCATCCAAGCGTTCTGACTGGGTCGTGAATGGCATTCGTCGTGCAAAAGTGCCTGTTGCCGGAGGAGAAGACCAAAGCGCTGGCTGTTTCGCTCTTCCGCTCGTCCCATCTGCAGGCGAGTTAGATGAAGAGATAGGCGCTTGGGCTCTCGGAGGTCAATCAGGCTTGAACAGCCTCGAGAAAAGCGACGTTGGCCAGACGGACAGCACCGAGAGATCGAAAACGTTCACCAGTGCCACCGTATCAACGAGAGCACCAAGCCACGTCGCGATTAGGTTCGTATCGAAAAGAAGGATCGAGGAGCAACAAGCGACGATCGCTTCCGAGCTTCAGCTTCCGCAGAACAAAGTGGACGATGGTGGATGTTTGCGCTTCCCAGCCTACTCGACGCAGCTCGACATGGTCGATCAACACGATGCGGCTGAGACAGGCGCAGAGGGCGCGCGGGCCACGGCAAGCGAGTCAGGGCCGCCTAGAACCAATAACGATCTCGACACCGTGCATCCACTCAAACACCTCGCCAGACTAAGAAAGACAGACAGCGGCATTCAGTTGAGTGACCGTCGATCCCAAATGAAAATGAAGCGAGCAAAGGGTCCAAGATGAGCACGGGATGATTAGTAGACGATCAAGCGGCCAAAGATCGGTAAACTTATCTCGGGAGTTGCACAAATGCAAATGCACGAGCGATCCCGAATCTTCCAGCACACGTACCTCTAAACGGGCTGCGTGCAGTTGAGGGAAGCAGCGATCCTGGCGATCATGGACACGTTCGGGCGGGCGTGCATGCGCACGTCAATCTTGCTCGCTTTCCAACAGTGCGGAAAATTCTTCGGGAGCGGCAGTCTAGGCTCTGGCAAACGGTTTTAAGGGTCCCAAAGCTTGCATCGACGGTACCTTTTCCTTCCAGCGGTGGTCGGCCGCGGTGTAGAGAGTGGCTACAGCATAACTTTGCAGCTGCTACAGTAACTGCAGCATTCGAAAAACAAGCGAGCGAGGCTAGGCGACGCTTTGGGCGTTTTATCGTAGCAAACGCCCGCAGCCGGGATTTATACGCTTGTATATCTGCAGGAGCACTTACTTATGCGAGCAACATGTCCGGCGGCGCAGATCACGTCAAATATCGACCTGTTTGTTCGCTTGGAGGATTCTTTTATGAGAGAACGGCGAACGAGCAGCTGTTGCTGCACGAAGCAAGCTTGGCACTTAGCAATCAATTAGTTTCGGAGACCGAAATGATCGTTCAGCGTGGCAGTGACCGACAAAGCTCGAGGGGCGGATTGCTAATCAATCAAGAGGTGTTTTCGCGGCAAGGCGGCGGGCGTCGTTGTTGTTTCTCGCAATGTTTGTTCTTGACCAATGTCTCGCTTTTGATTGCCTGCCCGCTCCACACTCGACGTTGCCGTCCTTGCCTCTCCGAACAGCTTGCAGAGTGTTCTACGGTCACGTTCCCCCGCTCATCGCATCAAGTGAGACCGGGCCCATCTCGGGACTGCGAATTGGTTCCCGATGCAGTAGTCTTGCTTCTACACCGACGAGGCCGAGGGATGCGCAGAAGGCAGTTCAGACTAGACGGCCGCCAGACCTTTCACTCTTGCTCTTGCAAACTGCTGGCCAAACCATCTGAAACTATCATAGTCTTCCTTTTCACACGCTCGAATACACCTTTTTTCATTCTTGTTCGGTCAGCCTGCACCTAAGTTCGAGAGCTTGTTTGATATAGCTGCGCAATGTTCAATATAGTGCGCGGCTGTTCAATATATGTTCAATAGAGTCGCATGAGTTGTTCAATGACTGAAGCTGAATCTGCGCGGTTTCCAACCATCCACCAAGCTGTCCATTGAGCCATCCATTCAACTGTGTCCTGACCCCGCCTGCGATTGACTGTACAAATTACGGTGTGATTGAACAAGAAATGCAAAGTGATTGAACAATCTTTGGTTGCTGCTTGAACAATGCGCAGCTATATCAAACAAGCTCTCAAACTTAGGTGCAGGCTGACCGAACAAGAATGAAAAAAGGTGTAAACTCGCCCAGAAATTGAGGTCACGAAAAGGATGCTGAAAAGGTCATCGAATCGGGATCTGTCTTTCAACAAGCCCGATTCGATTCAGTCACCCCGCGGAGATCGCCTCAAAAGAAGCCGAAGTGGGGGCCCCGCATTCGCACCCCACTCGAGCCGCTCTGTCACCAACGATAGACATCTTCTGAGCCGGAGCTGGAGGCCGTCTGTTTGACGGAGCTCTCTGTGCGGTCAGGGGGTTGGGCAATGAATGTTTCGCCGGTGGAGTATAAAGACCCGAGGAGGAGTTCGCTCGCAACTTGACCTATCACCTTTCCTTCATCAACAGCGACCTTTCACCTCATCGCAAAACAATGACTGTCTCGACACCAGCACAGGGCGCACCCGTCGGCGGCATGCGACGCATCGTCACGGGCCACAATGCCAACGGACTCGCCATCATCGACAAGGACGACGAGATCGAGCGTCTCGACGTGACTCCTGAACATGCCACTTTTGCTGTACGTTTCAACGCCCTGCCATTCTTTGACCTTTACCATTGGCAACGTCGCTGACTGCTCTTGATCGAATGACAGGTCATGTGGAGCACCAACCAATGGCCGATCGACAACCAGACGCCGGAAGACGGCGCGGTGAAGCCCGTGTTCTCGGGCAAGTCGCACAACGACAACGGCTCGGTGGTGCGCTTCGTCGACATCCCGCCGCACGCATCCAGCCCGATGCACCGCACGCAGACGCTCGACTACGGCATCGTCATCTTTGGCGAGATCGAGCTCGAACTCGACGGCGGCGAAAAGAGGACGCTGTACCCCGGGGACACGTGCATCCAGCGCGGAACCAACCACCTGTGGCGCAACAACACGGACAAGTGGGGACGCATCGCCTTTGTGCTGCTGCACAGCAAGCCCGTGGTGATCGACGGCAAGGCGCTGACGGATGAAGGGTTCCCTGGTCAGTAGTGGGCGAGCGACTGCAATCGATTGTCTCCTTTCAGTGCGTAAAACCGGTTTGCGGGTGGAATCGGGGCTGTGGTGTGTGTACAGACTCTGAGAGACAGCGTGGCATGAACTGGTCGAGCTTTGATCGATGCAAAAAGCTCGGGGAGAAGGACATCCGAAGAGATGCAGCCGCATTTGCCCCACTCTCGCCGAGCAAAGACCCTTCTCTCTGGCCGAATCTCCCTGGACCCTGGCTTTACCCCACAACTCCTTCCCCACACGGTCAACGATACATATACCCAGCAGCCTCGCGACCAATTTCCCTTCGCCACCAACAACGATGAGTTCGACATCGAACCGCATCCACCGAGCACCGTTGGGCTTTGGACCCGCACCGTCGCCGCGTCAGAGCCCCCAGGGCACCCGCTTCGACTGGTCCGATGCGCGCACCACCACCGTCGGTATGTCTTTTGCCTCTTTATCCCTCAGTCTCGGGGAGATTCAATTACTGAAAGCTGAATTCTCATCCCTTGTCGCTGAAAAGGAGTGGTTTTCGAGGCGGAGCGCGAGTCGATCCAAGCCCTGCTGCCGGAAGGCTACACGGTCGACGCAGCCGTCACGCACCCCACGGTGCTGTTCGAAGTGATGGAGCTGCGCAACCTACCCTGGCTGGCCGGTCGAGGCTACAACACGCTGGGCGTGTACCTCAACGACATCGTCTGCAACCGCGTTTCGCCTCCTGTCAAAGCGTCCTACCTAGCAGTCCTGTTCGAAAACTTGACCGACCCCATCACGACCGGACGCGAAGAGCTCGGGTTCCCCAAGGTGTATGCCGCGATCCCCGATGCCAGCGTCGAGAACGAGACACGAACGCACACGCTCAGCTGGGACGGCTACGAGTTCCTGCGTCTCCAACTCGATCTTACCGATACAGCCGTCGAATCGAGCCCGGCGCTGCACCCGCAGCAGCGCGCGTACACGCACCCAACCAAGAGCGGCATCCTGCACCAGCGCTATATGCCCGCAGTGGGCGAGCCCGGCAAGGCAGATGCGGACTACGCCACGTTCTGCCCTCCCGCGCCTGCACCGCCGACCGTGCTGCAGTTCCAGACGATCCCTCGCAGTGAGAGCACTGACGCGACGTGTCCGGCGATCATCAACGCTCAAGCTGAAAGTGCAGATGAAGGAGTGTACACGTTTGCGCAGGGCGCGGTGAAGCTGCAAATTACAAGAGGAGGGTTCGAGCAGCTGCCGACGCTGTGGAACGTGGTCGACGGCCTGGCTTCGCTCAAAGTGGTGGCATGCAGGGAGGTGGCGCTGCAGCAGTTCAAGGGTGCCGGTGATCTGGGTGAGTTGCACGGCGAATCGTTGTAGAGAAGTTATCGTGGATGCAGTAGCTGACCCTCTGTTCTTGTTGACAGCGAACAACCATCGGATCGAAAAGTGACGCCTCACCACGCAAGACAGTACCCATGCAGAATGAAAAAAAAAGTGCACATTCTTCGCTTCTAAGTGCTTTTGACAAGAAGATCGATACCCCCCTCAAGCCCACAGAGCCAGCACCGACATGGCCATCATCCCCGCGGTCAGCGCGGCCACCGCGGCAATACACCTGACCAGCGAGCTCGCCTGCATCTTCCCATTGTGAATGAAATCGCCACTGAGCAGCTCCACCAGCGCGGTATACAGCAGAATGCCCGCACTGAGCGCATGGAACGTGCCCAGCGTCGCGAGCGTGCCCGCGCCATTGCCATTGAACCTCTTCCTCACCCCGATCCCAATCGCCACGCCGAGCGGAGTCGTCAGCACGAACGCGCTCGCCATGGCCACCTTGTACGCGGTGCGCTTCCAGAGCAGCAGCGAGAGGCGCGAGCCGAGCGCAAGCCCCTCGAACAGCTGGTGGAACGTGATGGTGATGAGCAGCGCGACGAAGCCGGCGCCCGTGGCGACGCCGAGCATGACGCCGATGAGGATCGAGTGGAAGATGATGCCGGCCTCGATGGCGATCACGTCCCACTCGGCGACCTTGGCCTGGGCGAAGGTGAGGCCGCCGTACAGTGTTGTTTCCTCGCTGGCGTCGTCGAGCGTCGAGTTGGACTCGCGTTTCTCGATGGCACCGTCGTGGTGGCCGCACACGGCGCCCGAACCCGTGCGCTTCCTCAGCGCGCGCAGCAGGAAAAAGTCGACGAGAAAGACAAGCCACACGGCGGCCATGGCGATCGCCGGACCGGTTGCCTCGTACTTGAGCTCGTCGATGCACTCGTTGGACCAGTACAGCATCGCATGGCTCAGCAGATGCACGAACGCGGTGCTGATCAGCACGCCCGTGCCAAAGTGGCGGCAGACGAAAAACACCTCGTCCGCCCAGCCACGCCACTTTGCGCCAGCGCGAGCGCGCGTGTGCATCACAATGGGCAGGAACGACCCGAACGCCGACGAGGCGAGCAGCACAAACAGCGCGCCCACGTGCAGCGCCATGTCGTAGTTTTCTAGGGGAGCAAGGCCGCACCCGTACACGGCGTCGGGGCCGTGCGAGTGGCCCGCGTGGTTGTGGCCGGCGTGGTCGTGCCCCGCGTGCGAGTCGCCGCCCTCGGATCCCTCGCAGTGCCAGTGGTCGCCGTGCAGGTGGCAGTCCTGCCCCGCGGGCGACGGCTCGACGCTCGACGCTGCGCTCTGTGTCGCAGTGGCGGACGCAGTCGCTTCCGGGCGCAAGGCATCGCAGTCCCAGTGGTCGATGTAGAACTCGCAAAAGCCTCGGCCGGTGGGCGATGCGGCTACGACGGTGGTGGTAGGCGTGCCGCTGACGGTGACGGCGGTGGTGATGGACTGCGCTGCAGCGAACGAGGCGCTGAGGGCGAGCAGCAGCGTGGCGGACGCGGCTGCGCGCGTGATGATGTTGAACCCGACCATGACTGTTTGCTTAAATATGGAGGGTGTGATGGTTGGGTCTGGTGGGTAGAAGATGAGCGAGCGAGCTGGTTTAAGTATCTGAGAGGGCGATGGATCCAAAAAGTCGCCGGCGTCGCTGTTTGATGCCCCCCTGACCATCGACTGAAGAAGGTATGTCCAGAGCTCGCTGTGTAGCAAAAATTTGCCGAGCTTCTCTACTGTACGTCCCTCACTCCCTCCAAGTCAACCCGCAAACCGTGGCAATGCCACCACCGAACGGTGCCTGACTCCAACGTATACCGACGATTGGCAAGGACCCTTTCCCGCAAACCTTTTGTTTTTTCTTGGCACGCCCAAACCATGGCCGTCTCGTCTACCCGAACGGTTTCTTCCCGCACTCTCTACCAATCAACCGCTTCGATTGCACACCATGTTCACTGTTGACCGGCATCCTTCCTTCGCCCATCGAAGACCCTGGCGTGTAGGCTTGCTGCAGCAAAACGGCGAAAAGAAGCAGGGCACTGAAACTCGAGCGAGAGCGTAACTGGAAAGGTCGCTGCCAAGACATTTTTTTTTGTCCGGGCTGTCCAAAACTGCACCCGCGATCCATCCACGCTTGCGCACGACATCGTCCTTGCAGATGCGCTGGTTGGAGAGCGGCGAGTTCCCACGTGTTGCTAGAAGGTGGTACTGTGCAAGTTGTGCATTTCGTTTGCGCAGTGTGTTTGGCTTGGCGATGGGGAGTGCCAAGAAATAATAGCGCCACCAGGGTCGTGAGTCGCCACACGACACGACGGATGAACGTCTTCCGATCCGCTCCTTCGCCTGTCATTGCTGCTGCAGCTAGGTGAGTACCGCTTGACGTGCCAAGACAAATCCTGCAGAGCGCCAAACCTTTGTATGAACCGGCCAACCTTGCTTCCCCCTCCTTCCGCACTTGCCTGTCTTTGCACTGCGTCTTCGTCGACACCGATCAGCTTCTTGGTCTGGATTCGCAGATCAGCTGCATGTCCGTCAAGGTCCTCCATTCGAAAGTGGCGAGCTCGTCGACAATGTTGGCGGCGGCGAACTTGTTTTTCGCCGATATCGCCGTTCATTGACGCTTTCTGCCTTTATGCGCCGCCAGAAGTTTGTTGAATGATGCTTGAGACAAGAAGGATCAGGGGAGGACCTCCGTGGTGCTGTGTGAAACTTTTCCCACGCTCGTGTTGAGGTGGGTGGTGAGTATCTCCTCGAGATGCACTTCTTCGCTCGTTTAGGAAGGTATCGGACCGAAGATTGGCCGATGTAGCAAGAGGACGTGGTGGTTCAGAAGAAGTTGGCGAGGTGATCTGCTGGCTGTGGTTTCCTGTCGTAGCGTTTCTTGTCGAAAGAGCCTTCAGCTTGACAGATGTGCTCTCGAGTGGCTGTCCATGGCTGCAACATCCACCGCCCTCGCCACTCACATAAAGACCCCCTCTTGCCCAACATCTCTCCTCACCCTAACCCCATTCCTCCATCCATCCTCTCCAAACGCAAAAGATGCAACTCACGACACCGCTCCTGCTGCTCAGCACCGCGCTCGCCGCCTCGGCAGCGCCCTTTAGCTCGTTCCTGCAGCTGCAGCCGCGCTCGCTCGAGTCGGAAGCGCAGACGGACTCGGTGTGGAAGATCCACGAGTCGTGCAACGGCACGCAGCGCGCGCAGATCGGACGCGCGATCGACGAGATGAAGCAGCTCGCGCACAACTCGATCCACCACCTGCTCAACCACCCCGGCGACGAGTTGTTCGTCACCTACTTTGGCGCCGATGCCGACCCGGCGCCCGTCATTGGCTACTACACCCAGCTCATCTACGTAAGTCTTTGACCCCCCCGCCAAGGATACCTTTCCTTTCTAGAACTACGTACTGACATTACTCTACGGGGTGCTGTTTTGCAGGGTAACAAGGGCAACGCGCTGCTGAGGTGCGACAACCCGGACGATAACTGCCGCTTGCCCGAGTGGAACGGCCACTGGCGCGGCAACAACGCCACCGCCGAGACGGTCATCTGCGAACTGTCCTACACCTCGCGCCGCCCGCTCGAGAAGCTGTGCGCACAAGGCTTCCAGCTGGCCACCGACAACCCGAGCCTGTACTTTGGCGCCGACCTCATGCACCGCGCCTTCCACGTGCCCGAATTTGTGCATGAGAAGATCCACCACTACGCCGACAAGTATGCCGACTGCTTGGAATTGGCGAGGGAGAATTCGACTGCGGCGGTCCAGAACCAGCACAGTCTGCAGTACTACGCGCTCGATGTGTTCAGTCGCAAGCTGACCAAGTGGGGCTGTGTCGGCGAGGTCGACGAGGCGAAGGACGATGGCCATGCGCACGGTGCCGCGAGCTCTTCGTCGGTCGCTGCTTCGACGACCGTGGCTCAGGCGACGGCTACCGCGGCGGCCCAGTCGAACAGCGCCAGCAAGGACTGCCACACCCACGCCGACGGCTCGATCCACTGCGGCACCCACTAGACGACTCCTCTCTCTCTTCACCCCGTCATACTGTGTGACTCTCAGCTCATTCCACGTCCTCCCTCAAAAGCACACATGTATCTAGCTGCACCAATCTATATCATCTCTACATCCGCTCTAGATCGGCTCGTCCCTCGGCTCGATGAGGATCTCGTTCATCGCCACGTGCGCCGGCTGGCGGAGCGCATACACGATCGCATTGGCGACATCGCTCGCATCCAGAATCTGCGCGCCCGTCGGCTCGGCGTACTTCTTGATCGCCTCGGCGTCGCTGCTCATGCCCAGCAGATCCGTCGCCGTGTTGCCCGGCTGCACCGCCGTCACGCGCAGCCCCGTGCCCGCCGTCTCGAGCCGCAGCGACTGCAGCGTCGCCTCGACGAAAAACTTGGACGCGCTGTACACGCCCAGGCCGGGGAACACCTTGCGCCCGGCGTCGGACGAGATTGCCACAATATGGCCCGTGTGGCGCGGCAGCAGGCGCGGCAGGCTCGTCAACAGCACGTTGAGCAGGCCCTTGCAGTTGACGTCGACCGTCTGCTCCCACTCGTCCACCTTGATGTTGGACATGAGCGTGTAGTACATCACGCCGGCGCACGAGACAATGATGTCGATCGCGCCCAGTGTGTCCGTCGTCGTCTGCATGAGCGAGTCGACCTGCTGCCGATCGACCACGTCCGTCTTGTGCACGTGCACGCGCGCGCCGAAGCGAGACAGCGTGCTCAGCTCGCTCGACAGCTTCTCGAGCGCTTCGATGCGGCGCGCAGCGAGCGCGACGTGGGCACCTTCGCGGATGAGCGCCTTGGCGACGGCGGCACCGATGCCCGACGACGCGCCGGTGATGACGGCCACTTTGCCTTGCAGCGGGTATTTGGGATCGAAAAGACCGTTGCTGCCGTTCTTGCTGGCACCGTTGGGCATACCAGGCACGCTCGACGGCTGCGTCTGCATCCATCCGCGCGCATACCAGTGACGCGCGTACGTCTGCAACAGCTTGGCATCCACCTTGGGTCGCTGCAGGTCGCCGAGCGCTGGACGGGTGGCGTCGTCCTTCAACGCGATGATGCCGAGCAAAAACTCTTCCGAAGGCATACCCGAACGCAGGATGTCAACCGTCAAACCGTGGTCTCCGCCCTTGGCCGAGCCGCGCTTCTCGTTCCAGAGCGCGACCCACGACTTCCAGCTGGTCCGGGTGGTCGGGTAGCCGAGCGCATCCAGGTGCTGGAAGAGCACACGGCCGTCGATGGGCTCGCTGTCGCCCAAGTGGTAGATGCGCTGCTTCTCGTCAACATGATTGCCAATGGCGATGATGCCGCGGCTCACATAGTCGACCGCGGTCATCTCGATGTGCCAGTCGGGAATCTCGGGCGCGACCCCCAAGTGCACCGACTCGACGATCAACGCCGTGATCAGGTCGTACGTGTTGGTCGAGCCCGTCTGCGAGTGTCCGCTGAGCGTGCCGATGCGGATCACGTTGGCCGGCAGCCCGCGCTTGGCCGACTCGAGCACGAGCTGCTCGGCGACCCACTTGGTCTGGCAGTAGCCATCCAGCAGCTTGTCCGGCACATCCTCGAGCGGCATGATGCTCGACTCGGACCAGCCGGTCTGCGAAGGGGGCAGCACACCGTTGGTCGAGATGTACTGCACCGTGGCGTTGCTGAGGAAGGCAAGACGAAGCACCTCGCGCGTGCCCTCGACGTTGGCATCGCGCAGAGCAGCGTAGGGATACACCAAGTTGACCTGAGCCGCACAGTGGACGATAGCATCCACGCTGCCGACCAGACTGTCGTACACCTCGGGCACCAGACCGAGACGGTTGCGCGACAGGTTGGCGGGCAGCACGTCGATGCGGTCGAGCATCGAGTGATCCCAGAAGCCGAGATCGAGCATGTTGCGACGCAGGCGCGCCATGGCGGCGGATCGGTCGGTGCGGTAAGGCGCGTTGAAGCGGATGAGGCAGACGATGCGTGCCGAGGTGTGTTGGATCAAGTCGTGCAGCAGGAAGCCGCCGAGGAAACCGGTGGCGCCGGTGAGCAGGATGGTCTTGGCCTGGTTCAGCGGAGTTACAGCCACTTTTTCGGGGGAGACGAGCTTGAATTCGGGTGCCAGCTCCATATCGGCGCGCAGCACGGTGGGCAAGTCGGCCTGCACTGCGGCGTTGTAGCCATCGCGAGCGGCCAGCGTGATGCGAACGTGATCCTGAAGCGAAGGGTGTCCGGCCAACTCGCCTAGCGGCACAGTGAAGCCACCGAGCGTCTTGGAGATGCGGGTAGCCAGATCGGCGAGCAGCAGCGAGTGTCCTCCCAGATCGAAAAAGCTGACCGTCTTGCCTGCTTCGAGCACCGTGTTGGGGTTGATGTTAAGCGACAGCGCCCAGAGCTGCGCGATCGACTTGAGGTTGACCGTCTCGTCGGGTGCCGGGCTGCGTGCTCGCGAGTTGGTGCCGCTGGCCGCAGCGATTGCCGCTTTTGGGTTGGGCAGGTTCTTGAGGTCGACTTTGCCCGAGACCTCGTGGGTGGGCAGCGAGTGAAGCACCACCCACAAGGTGGGGATCATGTAGTGGGCGAGGTGCGCTACGAGCAGCTGACGCGCACTGGGACTGTGACCGTTGTCGTCGATGGTGAGCAGGGTGCGGTCGCCTCGCTCGCCCTCGTCGGGCACGACGTAGGCGACGAGCTGACGCTCGAGACCTTCGCCGTGAGCGACGACGGCGCAGTTGCTGACGTCAAAGTTGTCGACGATGGCCTTTTCGACGATGGCAGGAACGATCGAGTAGCCGCGGATCTTGATCATCCCGCCGACCCTGCCGGTGATCTCGAGCAGACCCGACTCGGGCACGATGCGGGCGAGATCGCCGGTTCTGTACTTGCGTGCGTCGGGTTGCGAGGCGAAGGTGTCTTTGGTGAACGCCTTTGCGGTGGTGTCGACGAGGTTGAGGTAGCCACGAGCGAGGAGATCGCCACCGACGTACAGCTCGCCCGGCTGACCTGGCTGCAGTGGATTGCCGTCTTCGTCGAGGATGTAGGTGTGGGCAGGATCCATGGGCGGGCCGACGGGGCAGTAAGGAGCGTCTGCTGGCAGCGTAGGCAGCATCTCGCGCAAGTCACCGCAGGCGACTTCGTGGGTCTCGCTGGCACTGTAGCAGTTGAGGAGACGCGTGTTGGGCAGCGCCTTGGTGGCTCGTCTGGCCAGATCGATGGTGACGACTTCGCCGTTGAGCCAGAGCGCGCCAAGATGCGGCAGCTTGCTTCCGAGGTTGTGGTGGCGGGCGAGCACGGCAGCGAGCAGAGTGGGAGTCATGAGCGTCTCTGTGATCTGCTCGGTGGCGAGCAGCTCGACGAGCTTGACGGGGTCGTAGCTGGCGTGGTCTGGGATGGCATAGGTGGTGGCACCACGCAAGAGAGGACGGAGCATTTCCCAGATGAAGTAGACGTTGCAAGCGACTCGATCTTGAGGTGTGAGGTCGTTGACGGCGAAACGAAGATCGTACGACTTGACGGGAGCACGATGCGGGTTGGCGATGCCCTTTGGCTTGCCCGTTGTACCAGAAGAGTACGAGACAAAGGCAAGACGTTCGAGGTCGGTTTCCTCTGGGAGAGGTGGTAAGGAGGAGGAGGAGGAGCTGGCAGGCTCAAAAAGGCTAGCAGCTTGTGCTGGGTCGTCGATGACGATGGACGCAAACGCCTTGGGAAGCAGCTTGGCATGTTCGGATTGCGTCACGACGACGGCTGGCTGAGCATCCTTGATGACCTCGTGAAGGAGCCCGAGTGGATAGGCGAGTTCGAGGACGAGAAAGGCGCCACCAGCACGCAAGGCAGCGAGACAGGCGATGACATAGTCGGCGCCTCTGCCCATGAGGATGCCGACGAGCGAGTCGCGAGCGACGGCATGATGGCGACGAAAGTAGAGCGAGAGGCTCTCGACTTTGGCATCGAGCTGAGCATACGTGTACTTGGCTGATGGATCGATGAGCGCCAACGCATCCGGAGTCGCCTTGACCTGTTTGCGGAAGAGCGCGTCCAGGTCGAGGTTGGTATCGAGGATGGGCATGGTGGCAGTGGCGATGGTGGCGATGATGATGAGGAGGATGACACGGCGGTTTTGCAGTCGTCGTCGCTGTGGTCGCTGTGGCGATGCTCTCTCTCTCAGCCGATCAGCGGCAGTTGTCCCGAAAGAACGAGATTCGTGGCAACCGATCTGTGACGATGGAGAGGAGGCGATGGTGATATGAGAGAGGCAAGCCCGTCGGTCGTCGGAAGGATGCGAAAAGCGTGAGAAGATCGTCGGAATCAAAATCGGAATCCAGCGAATGGCCCAAGCGCGGACGCAAAGCAAGATCGGGATTGCGTGAGAACAGAAGCTGCCGTGCCCCGAACCGCACAGCGAGAAGAAGTGTTGCTTTCGAGCGGACACACACTCTCGCTGAGTGAGCCGATCCAACGGACCCCTTTTCAAGCCCACCCAGCGAAACACCCACGAAATGCACTCTCCCTCTCCTTCATCCCACCTCTCACACGGCAACGCTGCTCATCGACGAGCGAGTGAACCTCGACGGCGCGCTGAACGGTAGCGAGCCATGACGAGACGACGAGACGACGCCAAGGCCAGGGCGAGGCAAGGCAAGGCGAAGGCAAGGCTTTCAACTGCCAAATCACGCCAACTCGAACGTCGATGATGAGCCAGCCGAGTCGAAAGGGTCCTTTGCCAAAGTTGCGGTACAGCAACTGCGCTACGTGGCCCAAACTGGAGCGACGCTGCCGTGCCAGCCTCGATAGCGAAGCGCCGCTCTTTCTCGCGATTGCAGAAGTGGCGGTCTAACATCCTCTCAAAATCTCGGAACTCGGATCTGGACCCTGACGGTGTGGAGGCATTCGAGCCAAAAGGAAGCCGCCGTCCTCCTTCTTCGCCTCCTCTTCTTCAAAGACAAGCTCTTCGACCATGCCACCCAAGAGGCTGTCCATCTCGCGCATACGTGCAGAGAGCAGCGTGCGCAGCCACGATCCGGACCTCAACCGTGCCAGCAAGCGGTACCGCTCCGTCGCAACATCGTCGAAAAGAAAGCGCGCACCGCAGCCCAGAGTGAGCGCACGCATCCTGCGCATCCACGACGACGACATCGAGGAGACCAAGGTGCAGAACCGTTTCGCGCCCGATGTACGTGCGCAGCGGCAGAATGTGTCGTTCCGCTCGCTGACGCCCACGCAGCTGGCTCGTCGCGATGGGGATGGGTTTGAGGTTGCTAGTCTCGCGGGCATGTGCTGCGAGGTTGTAGCGGGCTGCTTTGACTCGCTGCTGCCGTCGCGCGAGAACTTTGATGCGGTAGCAGAGGCTGGGCAAGGTGCGTCAACAAGCAGCGCAAAGAAGCCCATTCGAAACTCGCATACACTCCAGAAAAGCACGCGCAAGAGGTCCAAAGCAAGGGCATTCGGCGCCGCACCTGACTCGGACGACGACCAGCACGACTACGTCCCCAGCGACGACGACGCTCCTGCCCTTGCCCGTTCCACACGCAGTCGAAGAGAAGCCTCCTCCAGCAAGGCCGGTACCGGCTCAACCCACCTCCTCGCAGGGTGGACGACCTCCGAGCTGCACTACCTCACGCGCAAAACCTCGGAGCAGCTCAAGCTCCTCTCACCCGCCGCGTCGTTCCTGCTCTACAAGACCCTCGTCGAGCAAGCGCCCCAGCAGCTCACCAAGCCGGTCATCAGCAGCTTCTTCCTCCCGCCCGTGCTCGGCAGCTCCTCCACCACAACGACAACAGCGGCAAAGACACACGTGTGGCTGCCCGCATCCATCCCGCTGCTGGCGCACGACAAGGCGGCCGCGTCGTTCCTCGTCGGACACTTGACTTTGTCCGTAACAGCTGCACGGGAGCATCGGGCGCCGAGTGCGCTCAGCGAACGCGTGGCCGAAGATGTGCCGCTTGCACTGCTG
>LT795060.1:830535-840595 GCA_900162835.1 Sporisorium reilianum f. sp. reilianum | reverse complement strand
GGGGGGGGGCAAAGCGAATTGCAAATCAGCCTTCTGTCCGCGCTGCTCAGCCAGTCGGAATTTCCTGCGCAAGGACAGGTCGCCTTTTCACATGACGACCACCTCGCCGTCCCTCTTCGGCTTGAAGGCCGTCGTCATCCGCTGTCGTCTGATCTCAACTCAACCTTTCGAGCATTCCTTCCCATTGCTGTCCATGACTCCCAACAAGAAGTCTTGACGGAGAGCAACGAACGAATCCATCGTCGACTCTTGGTTGGATGTCTGCAAAGGTGAAACGCAACGGCGACGGAAAACGCCGAAGCTCGAGAGAGCGCAGAAGAAGGAAGAGCCAGACGCGGATGGATCTCTCTGCAGATGAGGAATTCCAAGTCGCCGTTGCTTCTCGTTTCCGTTGCAAATGGCGCAGCAGCGAAACTCAAGTCAGAAAAAGTGGAGCATTACAGAAAGGAGGAAAAATTGGAAAGAGTCGGCAATTTCGAGTCGAATACAAATTGTAGTCACTCTGCATCTCTCCCCCGCGAAATGTGGTTCAAAGGGCTTGCAGCTCACACTCTCTCTCTCCACGGGGAGACGCCGAGAATTTGGTTCGGATTGGCCGTTTTGCGTCAGAGGGAAACCCTTCGGCTTTACGGACAGAGAGGAACGTGCATTCGCAGATTGCCGTTGCAGCGTTCGCACTCTTCGAAAGGGCGCAAAGCGGTTCGACCTTGGTGTGGCGTGAGAGAGAACTCACGCTCGCTCTCTCTGTTTGAGCTCAGTTTGTCCAAGGTCGAAGCGTCAGCGTAGGATCGATTGCAATGCGCTTCATCGTCACTGCTCTCTTGACCACCATCTCATACTTACCCGAAGCAACACTCACATCGCACACCAAAACACAACCATGTCCGCCCCTCAGCTCAAGTGGAAGATCGCCTTCGGTTGCGACGAGGCCGGTGTCGACTACAAGAACGCACTCATCAAGGACTTGCAGAACGACCCTCGCGTCGAATCGGTCGTGGACGTCGGTGTCCCCTCCAACGCGGACAAGACGGCGTACCCGCACGTCGCCGTCACTGCTGCTCGCAAGGTGGCCAGCGGTGAGGTCGACCGTGCGCTGCTCATCTGCGGCACCGGTCTGGGCGTCGCCATCGCCGCCAACAAGGTCAACGGCGTGCGTGCCGTCACTGCGCACGACTCGTACTCGGTCGAGCGTGCGATCCTATCGAATGATGCGCAGGTGCTCTGCATGGGCCAGCGTGTCGTCGGTCTCGAGCTCGCCCGCAAGCTCGCCAAGGAGTGGCTCGGATACAAGTTTGACACCTCGAGCGCCTCGGCCGCCAAGGTGCAGGCCATCTGCTCGTACGAGGGGGTTGCTGACAAGCAGTGAGCGAGCGATCCTGTACTGCAGCTCGTCAGCGAGACTCACGCCTGTCATGCTCTCAATTCGCTCTTCATCATGTGCGCTTCTAGTGCTCCTTCCGTCCAAATAGATATCCTCGAGCAATCGTCCCACCCGTCTTTGCATCTTTGTGTGTGTTGCTGCCCCATCATTGAATCGCCAAGTGTGTTCCTTGCAATCGAGACTCTGTATCGTGACCTTGGCTCGCTATGTCAAGTAGCTTGCCATCATCGTCATTCGCCACAGCAGTTCGACATCGTCAAAGGAATTTTGTGCCTGATTGTGACAAGCTTCCGTGCTAACATGTTTTGCCCCAAAAAAAATCAGGGCCACTCCACACGTTTTTCTCGAGCATGTGTTGCTCTCTCTACAAGCCTAAATTTTTTTCTTCTTTTCTTCTCGTTCTGGTCAGGGTTTGGTTTGAGAGGAAAAGCTTCAACGGCTGTTCCGAGTCGGATTGACCGTGGTCCTTCTTGCTTCTCACCCATCACACGTCCCTCCTTTGACCGTTGCGTCTGATCGATCGGCAGCACTCCGTCCGCCGCCTCGCAACACAGCCAAGATGCCCAAATCCGGCTTTGATCCGCAGCGCCATCAGCGCAAGCTGCACCGTCACAACCCTCTCTCGAAATCCGCCTCAGCGTCGGCGAGCAGCAGCGCTCACGCTTCTCCCTCGTCGGTGTCATCCGCCACTCTCGATGCGCTTCAGCAGGCCACAAAGATCGCGAGTGGCGGTGGCGGTGCATCCCACTCGGCGCCTTCCGACAGTATCGTTCCTCTGCTCGCAAACCTGCCCGCGCCAGACACCGCAGCGACCACCGCCACCATCAACCTCGCGGACAAGGTCTGGTCGCTCGCCTCGGTATCATTGCTACTCACCGTCAGCCCAACCCAGTCCGCCGCCGAGGTCAAGCACCACCGCAAACTGCTGCTCTCCCACAACCTCGTAGGCAGGCTCCTCCTCGCCCTCCAGTCCCACACCGAGGTCGACGTCAGGCGCGAAGCGAGCGGCGCTCTGCGCAACCTCTGCGTCGACTCGGGCATCGATGTTCGCAACCAAGTCGTCAACAAGGGCGGTGTCCCCGCCATCCTCTCGGCTATGCGCTGGGCAAGCAATGCGCTCGGATTCGATGCAAGCTCCAGCGCAAACCCGTCCGTCTCGTTTGTCGACGACGCACCCACCCAGGAGCAAGACCTCGAGGCCAAAAAGGCGCTCCTCTCCAAACCGCTCGACAAGATGAACAAGAAGGAAAAGCGACACGCCTCCAAGCTCGCCGCTACGCTTGGAAAGACGCTCGAGCAAGTTGCTGGTCACGGCCTCTCGGCTGAGGATGAACACAAGCTCGTCGCCTCGTCCAGCCACGATGCTACGGGCAACGACGCCATGGATACTTCTGCTGCAGCCTCTTTGACATCTCGCAAGGGCGAACCATTCCTCGGCCTCGATTCCAACACGCGCAAGGGTCTCATCGAGATGGCAGAGAACCTCGTCACCGTGGTGTGGTGCCTGTGCGAGTCGGGCGACAAGGCGTTCGCAAAGCTTGTCTCGTGGAAGTGGCTCGACCAGGACGTCGTCGGTGCCGGTGCTTCCAACGACGAGCTCAGCGGTCAAGGGTTGGCAGCGTGGCTCTCGTCTGCTATCGCGCTCGGCTCAAGAGCCGCTTCGGTGCTTTCCACTGCCGGCGCGGATGGATCTCGTGCAACTTCGTCCCTCGCAAGCGACTTGGCCGCAGAGACGCTCGGTGTCCTCTCCAATGAAGAGCTTTATCTCTTGCTCGATCTGGCGCTAGCGTCCGGTAACGCTCTTTGCGCATTGACCGACGGCGGTGAAGCCGACTTTGTCGATGGCTTGCTTTCACGCAAGTCTTCCACGCCACCTCCCAAGCCATCCAAGAAGAAAGGTGCCAGACCCGCCCCTGCCGTTGTGCCTCAAGCACCCATCGCAACGTCGCTCGACGAACAGCCAGCTTCCGCCACGCGCTGCCTCGCTGCCATCCAGACCGCCCTGACCCTCCTCGAAGCCTGCGTCCAGACCGACGCGTCCAACATGGACAAGCTCAAGCGCTACGTCCTCTCGCAAACCACCATGCTCGGCGTCCTCTCTGCCGGCATCTTGCGCAACATTGCCGCTGCCGTCGACACCAAAGCGGCGGCTGCCTCGGCGCGCTCCAAGTCGTCGCGCAAGCACGCTGGTGGTGCGGCTACCCTCACTTCGTCCAACATCTTTGTCCCTGCAGCCAAATCCAACGCTGCTGCTGCGGACGGCATCTCGCTGAAAAAGTACGAGGAGAGCGTCATCCTGCCTACCCTCACGCGTCTGCTGTCCGGCGTCGACATGACCAGGCTCGCCCACGATCTCGATGGGCGAGGCGATGTCGGCGAGGCCGTCTCGCTCGACTCTAACGCCAAGGACGGCGGACTGGACGAGGCTGCGCTTCGAGCCAAGATGCAGGGCAAAGCAGAGGAAAAGGCGCAGACGCTCATGCTTGCGCTCGAGGTGCTCGCCGAGATGGCTGCCAGTCTCGACTCGCGTGCCGCTGGCGGGCTGGCCGAGGAGGACGACGAAGACGAGTGGCTGGAGGACCTCGATGCTGAGGACCAAGAGGCGGACGATGAGGACATGGACATGGAGATGGGTGACGATGACGACGATGACGATGGCGAGGATGGCGACGGAGCAGAGGATGAAGTGGATGCGATGGTGTCCAAGGACGACGACGACATGGGTGTCTCGCGACAGTCGACCAATGGCGATACGTTTGCCGACGCGGTCAAGCGCAGCGGCACGCTGCCCTTCGAAGCGTACGCTCCCATGCTGTCGTCTATCTTTGCCGGTGCGACCCCTTCGCTCGCCGGCGCCCTGCTGACGCTCGCACGGCCCTTCGAAGCCTCGTTCCCGTCCCTCACCTCGGCCGCGGCCGCTACGGACAGCTCCGCATCGGGGCTGCTGCGCGGCCTGCACCTGCGCTCGCTGTCGGTGCTCAACAACCTGCTTCTTCGACTCGCCACCTTTTCGCCGCCTCCGCCGTCGCAGCCTGCTACGGAGCCCAAGGCGCAACGCCGGATCGCCGCCTTCCGTGCCTGGACGCAGGGTGCACCGCAAAAGAGCACGCTCGACGAGGTGTGGAAGAGTCTGTTCGAGATCGCCAAGGGATGTGCTAGCGTTCCTGCTGTAGCTGACGCCGGAGCTGGGATCGTCAAGCCTGCTGGACCCGAGGGTGTGGTGGAGAGTATTGGTTCCAGCGTCGGCGCTGCTTCTCCTGCTGCTGGACAGGGCGAAGGCGGTGATGGGCTGAGCATGGTCGAGACGTGCATTGGCACCATGTGGTCTGTCGCACGCTTGTTTGAAGGCTCTGTCGAACTGTCCCCCACCAGCAACACGTCCACACCCGTTTCGAGCCCGGAAGCCACGGCGTCCGAGATCATCATCGCGCTCGTGTCCGGCTACACGTCGGCCACGACCGACGCGATGCGCGTGAAATGCATCCTGCTGCTCTCGACCATCGCGCGCTCCGCGTCGGTGCACATCCAGCTCAACGCGTACATCGGCCATTTCCTCGTCTCGATCCTCGAAGCCATCCCGGACCACGCTGCTGGCGGCACCACAGCGGAGAGCATGCTGGCGGCGATTAACGGCATCATCGACACGTATGCGGACGAGACGAGCCACTACGACGAGGCTGCGTTCCGGGGCGCCAACTTGCTCGGTAGGGTGCGGCTGACCGTGTTCAGGTGCAAGGCGCTCGCGAGACAGGTCGACCGCCGCAAGCAGACTTCGCTGCGCGAGAGCGCCGAGGAGGCGTTGGAGAATCTGCAGGGCTTCGTCCAGTATCGACAGAGCTTGCGGTTTTAAAGGGGGGAAAGGCTGCGTTTTGTCTTGTTTATCAAGTGTTGACATTGTTCCAGCGTATATGTGTGTGTGAGAGAGGAGAGAGTGGGTGAAGGCAGGTATGGGTGAGTGAGGGCGAGAAGACAGGCCAGTCAGTCCGTGAGGCTCACGATTTTTTGTACAGATTGGTCATAAGTTCAACGAAAATCAAGAGCAGCATACAAGCATTGATAGTGTAGGGGTATCATGAGTCGTTGCCACTCATCGCTTGTCTGAAAGCGTGACTACCGATTCGACTCGACCGGGGTTCGAGTCCCCGTCAATGCATTCTTTTTTTTTTTCTCTCGCTATTTTTTGTGAATGTTCGGATCGACTGCACGGTAAATTTAGCATCTTGGAGCTGGACGGCTAGAGACGGAGTATGCACCGCGAGTGTGTAGTGCGAACGAGGGGATGCCGAGTCGGGGATTCAGAGCGTCGCAGGAGACCTTTGTCACGCGAATGCAGACATGGACTCAAGCCACGACGCACAGGATCGACTCGATGGGAGCAGACGCTGCGAGCTTCGCGTCCACACAGAACGTACGGTTGTACGGGAGCAGTTGCTGGAGGTGAGTCGAATTCAAAGCGCTTGCCTGCGTGTGTTGACTGTGAGAGTGCGCGGGGTATGTGTATGTACAGCAGTGTTGTTGTGCGGTTTGAGCCATGGGATTTATACGTGTTCGGTACCGGTATCATTGTGGTCGTCTTGGTTGCAGCAGCTGTTCTCTTCGTGGTCGTCGTGGTTGTAGCTGCTCTTCGACTGCAGCGCTTCCGCGCAGCTGCGTGCGATCAATGCATTTCGAACGAGAACCCCTAGCATCACCAGCAAGCGCTACTCGTCAGCCCCTCTGCCCCTCTCTCTCGCGCTTTGGAGTCAATGAAACTTACATCGGCAATCTCGTAGTCGGCGAGCGTAATGTGGTCCTTGTACACGGTATACCATTTCTTGAGGATGATCTGCACAAAACGAGGTCAGCAATACTCTTCCGAAGCGAATCGGCGTGGGGGCAAAGGCTTACCTTTTGCGGCGGCGTACCCGTCTGCGCGGCGATGAGCTTCTTCAGATCGCCAATCGTGTCGTCTGGCGAGCATTTCACCCGCACTGTATCGTAGCACGCAGGGAGAGAGGGAGAAGGGGCAAAAACGTCAGTAACACATTGGCGAGGTTACACAAAGATGGGTAAACGCACCTTTGCGACCCAAGCGGTCGTTGGCGAGCACTTCGATCATCGGCATGTTTGGTGGATGATGGTGGTGGTGGTGGTTGATGCGCAAGGAAAAGTGTTGGTCTTCTTGTCTCACAAAAGTCGACGGTGATTCCTCCACTTTTGACCGAAAAAAAAAGAAAAAGTGGAAGGTGGGAATCGAACCCACGACCTCAAGATTTTTGTACGCAGAGCGCCATTCTCATGGAACGGTGACATTGCAATCTCACGCCAAACCACTAAGCCTCTCCCACTGTGTTGCCCTGGCTGACCTCACAGTAGCAATTTTAGAGCATAGCATCATGGGGGAGACATGCTCCAGCAAGCGATGGGGCGATGTGCGAGGTGTCTTCGCATCTGGATCCAAATCCATCACGAGCGTATGACGCGCGCCGCATTTTTTTGGTGGGAATTGCACGTGTGACAGGCCAAGAGGTGATTGCATTTCCGATGTGGAGCGATAAGAAAGCCTCACACTGCTCGACAGTGACACAACAATCACCGCACCGCCGCTTGTTTCTGTTCAGACCATCACCACCATCGGCTGTAGCGAGCATCGCTGAAAAGGGCATTCAAAATGGTAAGTGTCGGGACAAGCGCTGATGCACTCGACGTACACTGACACGCTTCACACCACGCAGACGAGAGCCGAAGCAACACACATCTCGATCGAAACCCCGGCACCACGCCCGCTCTCGTCGTCGCCGCTCTCGCCACACCGCAAGTCGCCGATGCCGCCGTGCTCTTCGTCGACATCCGCGCCGCCCGCCGAGATCGAAGCGACGCTGACACGGCTGTCGTCGCACCAGGGCGTGCTGGGCTGTCTGGTGCTGAGCCGCCATGATGGGCTCGTGATCCGCAGCGGCGGGCAGATGTTCGAGCCGAGCGGACCGGGCGCCAAGCAGCGCGCCGAGATGCTCAAGAGCGTCACGAGGCTCGTCAAGAGCAGTGTCGAGAGTCTGGCGAGCGATATCCGCGCGATTGACGAGACGGTGAGTTTTTCGCTGTGCTTTGCGTTCGAAGAGGATGGCATGCTGACTGCACGAAAACAGGACGAGTTGGGCTTCATGCGAGTGAGGACGAAAAAGTACGAAATCATGATCACGCCCAACGACAAGTACCTGTTGGTGGTGTTGCAGGTATGTTTGCGCTCGTGCTTGCCTATCTCACGCTGGCTCAGCTGACACTCGCTCGACTTGCTTTGGCTGCACAGGACCCGAATGCTGCGGCGGCACAGTAGCCGTCGATCAAGCTGCATCATCCATATACCCCTTCGCTCGGTCTGCTCTGCTCTCACTCTGCTCTGTTGTCGTGCTGCAATCCATCACCGTCACACCGCTTATTCATCTGCATTCGACTGCTCGCGCAGCTTCTGGATCAACTGCTGCGCCGTCACGCGATGCCGAAAGATCTCTGCCGTCGGATCACCCGCAAGGTCGAGGCGCTTAGTCATCATCGTCGTCGTCGCTACATGTAAGCCGCCAAAGACAGACTCACCTCGATCATCCAGATGCAGCACAGGAATGTCGTACTGGTACTTGCGTCTCCATCGATGCACGTCGGGCAGCGCGTCGTCTCGAATGTTGTACGTCGTTAATTGGATCGGTACCGTGTGGGCAGCTTGGCTGATTTCGTGCTTCATCACGTCGCACAGCTGACAGTCGGTGCCCGTGTACATGGTCAGCTGGAAGGCGCGGTGGCGCGAGAGCAGGCGGAGGGTGCTGAGCATGGTTGGATGCAGTTGGTGTGGCGGTTGAGCGAGCGAGATGCAGCAATGTTATCCAGCAAAACACTCGGGAATCGGAGGCGCAAAAAAAAACGGCATTGAGATTGGACCCTTGTTTGGCCATCCTTCTCTTCTCGCCATCATCATCATCGTCCGCATCGCAACATGTCAGAGACCGCCTCTCAAGATGCTGCGCAGCGCAAGCGCAAACGATCCATCCAGCCCGACGACAGCCAGGATGCACGTGCCTCCAACAGATCCTCCCAAGGCGTGGGTGGAGTCTACATCGACTTGCCCCAACCGTCGTCGTCTGCAATGGCTGCCTACCACGCTGCACAGCATCCACCGTCGAGCCAGCTCGATTCGCAGTTCTCGCTGCCAGGCTCGATCTTTGACGAATCGCAGCCGCAACAGCACGAGCCTTCGAGCGCGTCCGAATACGTTCCGTCGACGCAGGCGCCCGATCAGTCCAGCTCGAGCTCTTCTGCGCCTGTGCCATCGGCAGACGTAGAAGCAGCCGCTCTGAGACCGCTGCCTTCCATCTCGACGCGCGTCTTCGAGCCGTATCTGGACGATACGACGGGCATGGACCTCGAACACGCCGAGCATCGACGAGAGCGCCAGCTAGAAAACTCGTCCCCCGTCGAATCGTTTTCTCCCTCAGAGCAGCAGCAGCAGCAGCAGCCGCAAGACGCGATACGGCCCGAAGACATTCCACGCATTGGCTCGTGGATCCTGCCCCCGCTCACCGCAGAAAACAGCAACCCCACCGCGTCCGACTACACGAGCCAAGAGGTGCTCAGTCAGATCCCGCTCGCCATCGACTACGGCGAGCCCATCGATCCGCAAGACGTGTTGCGCGAGTTGGTGGCGTCTCAGTCGTCGCCTCTGTCGGCACGCCGGCGTCGAGAGCAGCGGCGTGCAAGTGCGTCTCCGGTGGCCGCTGTTCCGATTCAGTCCACTCCTGCGCTTGCTGCGAACGCTACCGATGTGCAACGACAAGAATCGCAGCTGGAGCCCATCCCTTCGCAGCAGCAAGAAGCGCCGTCGTCCACGCCTGCCCTGCCTCCTCCAGCTCCTGCTACTGCTGCTGCTGCTGCTGCTGCAGGGGAAGATGCTGCACCAACCGCCACTGCCGCCACCTCGTCCGCATCCGACTCGAGCAGCAGCTCCGCAGGCTGGTCCACACTGCCTCGGCCCGGAATCATCGAGCTGGTGCATCGATCCGCACACATCCCCGCGTTCCTCAAGGACAAGATCGAACGCTTCGTCCTGCGCGCGCACCGCTCCTGCTCCGCGCCGCCCAAATCGCAGTCTTGCGCACAGCGCGGCTCGCCACGACGCCGCGTGCTCTCGCAATCGCAGTCGCAGTCGCAATCGCAGAACGACGACTCGGAGACGCAGGAGGACGGCTTGCTGCGTACCAAGAAGCTGTGGTGCATGGACCTGCTCGTCTTCCCGGCGTCGTCCCCAACAGCGGTGGTGATGGAGGGGATCACGTCGCAGGTGGTGGTGCGGCTGACGCAGCAGACGCAGCAGTCGCAGGTGTCGGCCGATTCGTTTGGCCCCAAAGCGGTGGCGGTGATCTTGCTGCTGGATACCGTGGAGGCGACGTTTGACGTGCACGAGCTCGACGAGTCGCTTGCGCGCGTGCTGCGCCACGACCGGCGGTACAGTGTCGCGTTCGACGCCGACGGGCGCAGGTGGGACACTGCCAGCAACCACTCACCGTCATCTGCACCTGCAGTAACGGATTTCGAGAGCGCGCTCGCGCACATTGCGTCTCTGCAGACGCGGCTCGACACGCTCGCGCGCGAAAACGACGCGCTCCGCACGGTCAACCAGACGCTGCACAAGGAGCTGGCGGACACGCAGGCGCA
>LT795060.1:795981-830012 GCA_900162835.1 Sporisorium reilianum f. sp. reilianum | reverse complement strand
GCAGCCGAGATGGCCGCACACGTCGAAGCGGCGACGCTGTCGTCCGCCAACGCGCGCCACGACTCGCGCCTCGACGTCGAGGACCAGCTGGCGCTCTTCACCCCGTCCGCGGCACAGGCCGACCTGGATGCTGCGCCCAGCACCGCACTCGTCGATATCGCCGGCGAGCTGTTCAGCGCCGAGGGCGCGATGTCGTTCCAGCCGCTCGAGCACAGTGTGCGTGAAGCGGAGGCTGGACAGGCGGATGCGTGGGTGGGGATGAGCGCGGCCAGTGTCGAGCTCCCGCCGAGCTATACGAGCGAGAGCCTGTTGTTGTTCGAGGCGAGTGGCGAGGCGTCGAGGCGCGCTGCGACGCAGGGCGAGAGCGCGGAGAGTGTAGCCGATTCGTCGTTTCAGCCGCACACGCAGGCGTAGACCTCTAGACAATGCCTTTGCAAACATCACACACATCGCGTCGTCCAGAGAAGAAATGTCTCGAATTCGCACCGATTCGCTTCACTTTTTCGCATCCCTCTGCCGCTTAAACTCGGCCACCCACGTATCCTCCGCCTCGCCGCGCGGCAGCACGACCAAGCTCAGCACGCCGTCGCGCATCACCAGCCCGTCTCTGTCCCGAACCCCGTCCTCACCCCTCGCCGCATCCGCCTCCTTGTACGCCCGGTCCATCACCTCGCGCAACGTCAGCTTGCGCCCGAGCTTGAGCAGCCGCTCGCGCCGGGTCGTCGCGTACACCTGCAGGTTTTCCGCGTAATACTCGCGCTTCGCATCCCAGGGTAGCGTACCGAGGGATGAGCGTGGGAAGATGGTATCGAGGTACGCGGAGAGCGGGGAGTCCTCGTGGAAGTCCGGGATGAAGTCGGACTGTGCGTGTTGCGGGTACATGAAGAAGAGCGGGAGGATGAGCGGTGTGCGGATCATGTCCGGTGGTGACCAGGCGGAGGAGAGCGGGACGGTGGGCAGGGCGGCGGGGTCGAAGTGCGCCGGCTGCGGGTTGTCCGGTGGCCGAGGCGTGGATTCGAGCCACAGCCCGCGCACGAGCAGCGCCTGGTGCAGCGTCTTTGCGAGCAGCTCCTTGCGCCGCGCGCGCTCTGCATTGTCCGCCTGGCGCCATTCGGCCTCGACGCGCTTCTGCTCCGCTTTGGCCTTCAGCGCAGAGATCGCTGCGTTGTCCGCATTGACGCCCAGCCCGTGCGCCGCACAGTCGACTGCATCCTGCCACCGCTCGAGCGCGATCAGCGCGCGCGTCGCGCGGTAGTACGCCTTTTCGTTGCGCTCGTTGAGCCCCAGCACCGCACTCGTGTCGCGCAGCGTCGCGCCGTAGTTGTGCAGCTCCAGGTTGCACGCGGCGCGGTTGGCGTACAGCGTCTCGAGCAGCGCCTTGTCTTCCGGGGAAGCGTCGATGGCCTGCGTGTAGAACCCGAGGGCTTCACGGAAGCGTTTTGCTTTGAAATAGTCGTTCGCCTGCTGCTTGAAGTTTTGGGCGACCTCGTCCGGGGTGCCGTCGAACGTGAGCGATTGGAGCGCTTCGAGTGCCGGGTCGGCCGTGTCGTCCGAGGGGAGGTCCTTCATGAAGAGTGGGACGCTGTCCCATGATTTGAGCGTCGACTCGAGGTCGCGCGGTGCGTCGGTCTGCGCATAGGTGAAGTCGCCGGAGCGCGGGGGTGGTTTGGGCAGGGCGGGTTTGGAAGTGTCGGGGATGGGTTCGATGACTGCCATGTTGATTCCTCTGCGATGGTGGTGAGGAGAAGAAGAGTGTGGAGGAACGAGAAGAAACACCAAAACTTTTTTTTTCTGTCTCCGAATTCCGAGATCTTGTCACTCACCATTCTCTCTCACAAGTCACAGAAACACACTCTCTCTCCCGAATCACTCGAGTCGGCGCTTCCTTTGGCTGCAGTGTGACTGCTGACATTGCTGGCGATTACTTTCTCGCTTTGGGCATCGGAACAAACGCATCCAACGGCGACTTGGACATCTCCCTGCGCGCTCGCTCGCGCTCTGCTTCGTCGTCGTTGCGCTCTGCTCTCCTCGCCGCTCGCCTGTCCATCGCCTGCTGCAGTGCTGCTGAGACGGCACCTGGTTCTTCTGCAGCAGAAAGCTGACCCTTGGCAGCCAACCTGGCCCGACTTGCTGCCCAAACGTCCTCATCCGGTGTACGCTGCTGCTGCAACCTGCCACCTTGCCCGACATCCTCGCTCGTCACCCTGCTCTCCGCCTCCTCCTCCGCCGTCGCTGTCGGCACTGCGCCCCTCGCCGCACTCCGCACCAGCCTCTGCGTCGCCCTCTCCCTCGCCTCGCCATACTCCTCCAGCCTGACCCGCTGCTCGCTCTCCCGCCTCTGCCTGTCCTCCAGCGCCAGCCGCGCCGCATTCGCCTGCGTCATCGCAATGCGCTCGCGGTCGCGCTGCAACTCCTCGAGACTCGGCGCATCCCGCCGTGTGTGCCGCAGCCACATGACCCACTGCACGGGGATGGAGCGCTGGTCGTAGTCGCCCAGCTCGCGCTTCTCCTTCCACTGGATCGACCGGCGTGTATGGCGTGGATCGAGCGAGCCGGAGAGCGGAGGCAGCTCGAGGTACGCGTTGCCGTTGAGATCGTGCCCGACAATGTAGCGCGCCTTGCCGATGCGCAGCGCCTGCGCGAGTTTCTGGACGAAGCTCATGGTGAGTCACCAGCTGTTGTGGGAAGTATCCGGTGTTGCTGGCCAAGACAATGTGATGTAGAAGAGGATGGTGATGGCTGCGTGGGAAGGATTGCGGTTCTTCCGCTTGAGGCTCCTCCACTCACGCTTCAGAAGGATGTTCCTTTTGTCGCTGACCAAGCCTCGCCCGATTTTTTTTAAATCATTCCAAAAATTGAGGAACAAAAAAGGTAACCGGCCTCTCTCGTGCGTGATCGAAAAAAAAAGGTGTTGTTCTCAGGACGCGCGCTGCTGCTGTGTTGCTTTTTTGCTTTGTGGAGCTGCGCAGTGGAAAATCATCAAATTATTTGCGCAAAAAAAGACGGGTTTGAGCGCACAGAAAAGGCAAAGCGTGACTTTGGAGAGGTGTTGGTTGGTTGCTCTTTCTTCTTAATCCATCACACACTGACCGAGGAACTCAGCCTTTCTTTCTCGCCACCACCACCACCACCATCTCAAAAAACAACGATGGCATCCGCTGCTGCTCCCTCTCCAGAGCACGTGCAGCTCGTCTGCAACCTCCTCGCAAAAACACTCGACCCCGTCGAACGCAAAAGCGCAGAACACCAGCTCACACAGGCACAGTCCCAGCCAGGCTTCCTCCAGATCCTCATCGCCGTCATCCAGAACGCGCTCATTCAGAGAAACGATGCTGTTCGCCTTTCCGCAGCAATCAAGCTCAAAAACATCTGCAAAACCGCGTGGGACCAGGAATCCGCAGACGAGTCGGCAGTAGAGTCGCTCGTCGATCCACAAGACAAACTCGCTCTCAAGCAGAGCATCATCCCTTTGCTCGTATCCATCTCCACCACCACAGACGCCAGACCTCCTGCACCCACCAACGTCCGATCGCAGCTCGAAGAAGCCATCGCTCTGGTGGCAGAACGCGACTTCCCGCAAGACTGGCCCAATCTCATGGACGACCTCGTGCCCAAGCTTGCATCCCAAGACGATCAGCTCGTACTCGGCATCCTTCGCACAGCCCATACCATCTTTTACAGGTGGCGATCCGCCTTCCGCAGCGACGCGCTCTACAGCGAGATCAACTACGTCCTCGGCAAATTTGCTCTCCCGCATCTGGAGCTGCTCAAACGCACAGATCACAGGCTGCTCGACCCGGCAACTCCCTCCGCTTCGCTACCTGTCCTCGGCAGCATCCTCAACATGGCTCTCCAGGTCTTCTACGATCTGTCCAGCCAAGACTTGCCACCGCAGTTCGAAGACAACATGGCGCCCATCATGGAAATCCTTGCGCGTTGGATCTCGCAATCCCGCCCCGAACTCGACCAGGACCCAGACGAGCCCTGTCCGCTCCAAGAGATCCGCAGCAGCATCTGCGAGATCGCCGAGCTCTACGCCAAGAGGTACCTCGACGCCTTCTCACAGCTGCCCATCTTTGTGCAGGCCATCTGGGAGATGTTGGGCTCGTGCACGCTTTCGCAAAAGTACGACACGCTCGTGTCCAAAGCCGTCGGATTTCTCTCGATCGTCGTCAGGATGGGCAGCTCGCGCGAGATGTTCCAGTCCACCCAAACGCTCGAGCAGCTGTGCAGCGCCATCATCTTGCCCAACATTGCCATTCGCGAAGCTGACGAGGAGCTGTTCGAGGACAACCCCATCGAGTACATCCGTCGCGACCTAGAGACCAGCATGGAAGCCGACACGCGAAGGAAAGCTGCTTCCGAGTTCTGCAGATCGCTCATGGAGTTCTTTGCCGCCGAGGTGACCAGCATCGTCTCGCGCTACATTATGCAGTATCTCGAGCAGTACCGTGCGGATCCGCACGCCAACTGGAAGCAGAAGGATACCGCCATCTACTTGCTCACGTCGATCGCCTCCAAGTCGTCCACCGCGCAGCACGGTGTCACCTCCACAAATGAGCTCGTCGATGTCGTCCAGTTCTTCTCGGACAATGTCTTTGCCGATCTTCAGTCGAGCGCCGACGACTCGCCCAGCCCCATCTTGCAGGTGGACGCCATCAAGTATCTGCACACGTTCCGCAACCAGCTGACCAAAGAGCAGCTCGTCTCGGTGCTGCCGCTGCTCGTGCAGCATCTCGAGAGCTCGCAGTACGTCACTTGCTCGTACGCCTCCATCACCATCGAGCGTGTGCTGGCGCTCAAGCGCGACGGCAAGCTGCTCTTCACGCCCCAAGACGTGCAGCCTTTCGCCGAAAACATCCTCATGGCGCTGTTCCGCAACATCGAGCGCGGCACCACACCGGAGAAGCTTGCGGAGAACGATTACCTGATGAAGTGCATGATGCGCATGCTCGCCACGGTGCGCGAAGCCATTGCGCCCGCGCACGCTGCCATCTTGGGACATCTAGCCACCATCCTCACCGAGATCAGCAAGAACCCGTCCAACCCGCGCTTCTCGCAGTTTTTGTTCGAGTCCATCTCGGCGCTCATCCGCTTCACCGTGGCTGCGCAGCCCGACAGCCTCGCCGCGTTCGAGGCGCAGCTCTTCCCGCCGTTCACCATGATCCTGAGCCAGGACGTCGCCGAGTTCCAGCCGTACGTCTTCCAGATCCTCTCGCAGATGTTGGAGCTGCACACGACCCAGGGCTTGCCCGAAGCATACTCGTCCTTGCTGCCCCCGATCTTGACGCCAGCATGCTGGGAGAACCGCGGCAACGTCCCCGCGCTCGTCCGCCTCGTGCGCGCCTTCCTCGCCAAAGACGCCCCGCGCATCGTCGCGCAGGGCCAACTCGCCGCGATGCTCGGCATCTACCAAAAGCTCATCTCGACGCGCATCAACGAGAGCTTTGCTTTGGAATTGCTCGAAACGCTGTTCGAGGCCGTGCCCGCCGCAGCGCTCGAGCAGTACAAGCGCGCGGTGCTCACGCTGCTCCTCACGCGGCTGCAGCAGAGCAAGACGGACAAGCTGGTCAAGGGGACCATTCATCTGGTGAGCAGTGTCGCGCTCACAGACAAAGGGCCGGACTGGGCAGTGCAGGCGTTTGAGGCGGTGCAGCCGGGGCTGTTTGCGCAGATTGCTGCTGGCGTCATCGCGCCCGAGCTGCCCAACGTCGCCGAGCGCCACAAGAAGGTCGTCGGCGTCGGCTTTGGCACGCTGCTGCTCACGTCGAGCGCGATGCGCCAGCAGTCCAACTTGGGCGTGCTGCCCACGCTGCTCTCGGCCCAGCTCAAGCTGCTGCTCACGCCCAGCTCGGCCACCGCCACGCACGACGAAGACCTGCTGTACGCCGACGAGGACAACACCGCCGCCGCGGCGTTCCAGTCGAGCTTCAGCAAGCTCGCTGCGTCCGAAACGGTCAAGGTGGATGCGACGCGCGGCGTGCTGCAGGGCAAGGAGGTCAGGACGTGGTTCAAGGAGGTGCTGGCGCAGTGGAGGCGTGAGGTGGGTGACGACGTGGCGCAGGGCGTGTGGGGCGCGCTGGATGCCCAGATGCGCGGCGCGTGGGAGCGCGTGTAGATGCGACGCAGGTGGGGAATGGTGAATCGTACGCTCTTTGTTCTTTTTTTGGTTCTGTGTGTCTGTGCTTTGGCTCGTCTGTGTGTGGTCGTCGCATCGATGCGGATGCATGTGCAGCGCCTCGAAGTGTCTTGTCGCCACCGTCTCGATTGCGGACGTCGACGAATCCAAAGTCAAGCGGTTTGGACTCGCGCAAAAGAGGCACACGGCGTGAATGAATGCATGCTGCTCCTGCTGAATCTCTCTCTCTCTCTCTTCTCGAAATCTCTCTCTCTCTCTCAAAAGAAAAAGCTGTCTCTCGCGCGCGCGAACAAGGCTGAAGACTGATGGCCATTGCTATTGCCGATGATGATGCCGCTGCTGCTGCTGAATGCTGATTCCCGCTCACAGCAAAGGAGTAGACGCATGCTGGGACAGCACAAACTGGTCCATCGCCAGCCAGTCGCCATCCTGCAGTGCGTTGCCGAACAGGTCTTCCTCCTCCTCCTCTTCCGCATCCACCGGTACTGCTGCATGCTCACTCGCACGGTCCGGCCGCTGCTCCGCAACGGTGTGCGCGCGCAGCCCTGCAGACGCACACGCACCGAGCACATGAACCGCCCTACTCGGCGTGATCACAAACCGCAGCTGTCGCACACTCCCCCCGCCTCCCGCGTCGAGCATCGTCGCGCCAAACGCATTGAGCACCACTGCGGCCTTGCGCACCGTCGCCATCGTCTGTCTTGCCCCCTCGCCCTCCTGTGTTGCCGCGGATGCTGCGCGTAGCGCAACAGGCATGCACACCCTGCCCCTCGTCTTGGCGAGGAACAGCCGCACGTTGACCAGGTTGCTCCACGTGTGCCCGAGCTGCGCCGTGCGTGCGTGCAGCGTGTACAGCGGCGCGTCGTCCGCTCTGTGCTCGTGCACTGCGCGCGCGCCGATGGCTTCCGCTAGCGTGGGCGGCACCGAGGCGAGCAGGCCACTGACGAATGCGGACTGCGACGCGCACTCCATCGCTGCTGGATAGTCTGGCAGTGCCGACTCGCCCGGCGAAGCACTCCCTCGTCGGCCGTGCGCCCTCGCGAACCGGATGCGGTCCGCAGAGTCCAACACGAAACGGCGCGCGGTCTCCTTGTCGATGCCAAACGCGTCGCTGACGTGGTTGAGCACCAGCACGCCCCGCCCCACCGCCCCACCGTCCACCGCAAGCCGCTTGAGCGCATCGGCGATCTCGACGAGCATGCGCGACCGCTGCACGAGCGAGTCAATGTCGCCCGCGACGGGGTCGTCCTGGAACAGCGCCGGCAGGTTGTCCACCACCACGATGCCGATCTCGCGCGATGGCGCGGACACTGCAAGCTGAGGTGGACGCGACGACAGGCGAGCCATCAGCCCGGGCAGGCTGTACTTGAGCGCATGCTCGAGCGCCTCCACATCGGCGACACACGCCACGTGCAGGTTGCGCAGCACTTGCTCGCGGCCCTGCTCGTGTGCGCGCGCCCGCAGCACGTGGCGGTCGAGACGGCCCTGCGAGTTTGTGTTGGAATAAACACGGTCAAAGCGCTCGTCGATGGCAAAGCTCGCCAGCTCGAGAGCTCGGGTGACGATCGAGTGGGCGCCTCTTTCGCCAGCCGAGGTGATGTAGCACGCACCGAGTCCAGCCGGCAAGTCGTTGCCTGCCGTCATACCGAGGCCACGCAGGATGTCTCGGAGCGTAGCTGCCTCGGTGAGATCTTGATCGGCAGCTGTTGGCACGGCATCGTCGTGCTCGTCCGCGGCAGGTGCAAGAGCGGTAAAGCCCAGAGCGGCATACGTGCAAGCTTGGACGGCTACCTGCGTCTTGCCAGAACCGCTCTCGCCCACGAGCTCAGTGAGCACTGCGGAGCGGAATCCGCCGCCGAGCAGCTCATCAAGCTCTGCTGCACCGCTCGAGAGCAAATGACGTTCGCGACCCAGTGAAAGCACATCTCTAGTCACAGTGGGTCGGGCCGTGTCGCCGTCCAAGGTGGAATCGTGCTCTTCGTGCTGTTGCTCGCCGCTATCGATATGCAGAGCTTGCGTGCGACGGAATGTGGACGGCAGCTCGACGTCGTCGTGCATCATGACGTCGGAAGCAGCGTCGGCATCGTCGCTGTTCGAGTCGGAATCCGAGTCGTAGACGAAGCGTTGCATGCCAGGAAAGTTGCCGTCGTACCCTTGCGTGGGCGGCACTATCGACGAAGACGGGAACCTTGTATCGTCAAGCTCGCCGCCTTCACCCGCATCGCTGCTCGAGTCGGACGCGTCTGCTGAATGCGCATCGTTGCCATCAGCAGCGGCATCGAACAGCGTCAGGTCGTCGATCTTCTTGACGGGTAGCTTGCCGTTGAGCGCATCGAGCACCGAGACGGGAGACGGCGCTGACGCTGTGGCCACCTGAAGCACAAGCAGATCGACATCCGCAGCAGAGATTCGGAGCGCCTGCTGGAGCTGCTGCGGTTGGCTGAGCAGGATCTCGTGGGTGCTGAACAGCTTTGCTCTGCGACAGCACGCCTTGATGCGCTTCGAGATCCACGGCACATCGGCTATGGCGAGGCTGGACATGGTGTGTTGGTCAGCAGGCCGCTGCCAGTCGAAGCCATTGTTTGTAGACAAGGCGATTCCGACGATGCTGAAGCCCAGTCACCAAGCAGGTGGCGTCGTGTGAATTCACAGTGCGAAGCTCAGTTGTGGCGCGCAGCAAAGTTGAGAGAAAGTGTTGGTCTGTCACTTTTGCGTTCAAGCTCATTTACGCGAATCGCGTTTTTGGGGATTGCTCTGGATCGGAGTAGACGGAGAGAGAGATCGGGCCAAGCGGAACACCGATTTGGACGTGATTCGAAGAAGGGCAGCGGAGACGCCGACATTGGATCGTCCATGACGGCGGAGGTCTGTCGACGACGCGAATCCTTCCCGCGGTCAAAAGCTTTGACAGCACGAAACTGGAGAGTGGCATCGGCGACCACTCCGCCGGAATGCAAGGCGTGCGCGTGCGAAAAGCGTTGCGCTGATCCAACTGCAGAGGCCTCGGCGAGGGCGGGATTGAGCACGGACAGAACCCTGTGGGCGCGTGGACATGAGCTTACAGAACGACTTGCGAGGCCTCGGTCTCGCCCATTGTTGGCCAGAGGTTGATAGAAACGACTCTCAAAGGCCAAAGTCCGAAACGAAAGACTCCCGAGTCGCAGCAAAGACGAGTAATAGACGCCTTGTCTACTGACTGCTTGCTGGGGCCACGTTGCTTGCTGATCCTTCCTTGCTCTGTGCTCTTTGCTGCTCCCGTCGGCATTTTCTCTACTGCAGGGGGTGCGATGCAGAGTACAGTCGAACAACCGCGTAGCATCGTGATCTACAGAAGCGGCCAACGTGCGTTCGCCTTTGAAATGAAAGATTTCCAACACAGCCTAAGTGACACCTTCTTTTTTTTTTTTTTTTTTTTTTTTTGGTTTGGTTGGTCTGTGGTGTTCCGAGGGCTTTGTCTTGGAACTTGGATTTGCAGGAAGAAAGCGCGCACATCAGCTGCACACGCGCACAGAGAGTGGTGCAGCAGCTTGAAAATCCAACCCAACACACCGCTCTTTTCCTACTGGCGAGTTGGCGACTCGGCGCTGGTGCCTCGGTGTGTGTGTGTGTGTGGCGCGTCGATCCCTCCTGCCTGTGTGTCCTTTGCGCGATTTCATTTTGTCGGATTGGCCGTCGAATCTTGAGCAGCGTGAGCGTGGGCAGTGTCGACTGCGTGCGTGTGCGTTTCTCTCGGTTGGTCGCAACTGACTAACACTGTTCCTTCAAGCTGCACGGGACCATTGAGAGTATCCTTTTTTTCGCGCGCGCGCGCTCCGACACCGCATCAGCCTTGTTTGCTTGTCCAACACGCCTTCTCCTTCTTATCCACCACCACCACATCGCACCACGCTCCCTTCGGTCCTCCCGCTCAAGTTGGTATCCTCCTTCTTCTTCTTCAACGTCACATCACGATGTCTACCACCGAAGTAGAGACCCTCGTTATCGGCGCCGGCCCTACCGGTCTGGGTGCTGCCAAGCGTCTCAACCAGCTCGTAAGTGGTCGATCGCGCTGCTGACAAAGAGACGACGAGAAGGGCGCATGCTGACCAAGATCTTGCTATTGCAGAACCACGGCCCATGGCTGCTGATCGATGCCAACAGGGAGGCCGGTGGTCTCGCTTCCACCGACACCACCGACGAGGGCTTCCTCTTTGACGTCGGCGGACACGTCATCTTCTCGCACTACCAGTACTTTGACGACATGATCCACGAGGCACTGCCCGAGAAGGACGACTGGTACGAGCACCAGCGCGTCTCGTACGTGCGCTCCAAGAGCGTCTGGGTGCCGTACCCCTACCAGAACAACATCTCGGTCCTCCCCGTCGAGGAGCAGGTCAAGTGCATCGAGGGCATGATCGACGCCGCTGACGAGCGTGCTCGCGCCAAGGATGCGCCCATCAACTTTGACCAGTGGATCATGCGCATGATGGGCCAGGGTCTCGCCGACCTCTTCATGCGTCCCTACAACTTCAAGGTGTGGGCCGTGCCTACCACCATGATGCAATGCAAGTGGCTCGGCGAGCGTGTCGCTGCTCCCTCGCTCAAGCTCGTCGTCTCCAACACGCTCAACAAGAAGGTCGCCGGCAACTGGGGCCCCAACGCCACGTTCAAGTTCCCCGCCCGCGACGGTACCGGTGGAATCTGGAAGGCGGTCGCACGCACCTTGCCCCAGGACAAGCTGCTCTTCAACAAGCGCGTCAAGACGGTCGATGCCGTGGCACACAAGGTCGAGCTCGAAGACGGCTCGAGCATCAAGTACAAGCACCTCATCAGCACCATGGGCCTCGACTTTTTGATCGACAACATCAAGCTCCCCGCCGAGGACAACCACGCCCAGCTCAAGGCCGCCGTCAAGGAGGGTCTCGTCTACTCGTCGACCCACGTCATCGGCATCGGCATCCGCGGCTCGCTGCCTCCCCGCATCGGCGACAAGTGCTGGCTCTACTTCCCCGAGGACGACTGCCCCTTCTACCGTGCCACCATCTTCTCCAACTACTCGCCCTACAACTGCCCGCAGGCCGACGTCAAGCTGCCAACGCTGCAGTACGCCGACGCGAGCAAGGGCACACCGTCCAAGGAGGCCAAGGAGGGCCCGTACTGGTCGCTCATGATGGAGGTGTCCGAGTCGCACCTCAAGCCGGTCGACGCCCAGACGATCCTGGCCGAGACCATCCAGGGCTGCATCAACACCAACCTGATCAACGCCGACGACGAGATCGTGTCGACCTACCACCGCACGTTCACGCCCGGCTACCCCACGCCGTCGCTGGGCCGAGACGCGGCGCTGGCCACGTTGCTGCCTGCCCTCGAGAAGCACGACATCTACAGCCGTGGCCGCTTCGGCTCGTGGAAGTACGAGGTTGGCAACCAGGACCACTCGTCGGCGCTCGGCTGGGAGGCGGTCAACCGTGCTCTGCTTGGCACGCCCGAGATTACGCTGCTCAACCCGGACTGGGTCAACGGCCGACGCAACCACGAGCTGCGTCTCACCAAGTAAATCGGCAATCCGGGTTGCTTTGCAGCAGGAGGCGGTGTTGACACGCACGCACGCTGTCCGCTGGTCTTGTAAATGCCTCTGGTGCGCTGCTGCTGCTGCTTCTCACCGCTCGACTTCTCGTCTCGAGTTCCGAGTTAGAGTTGTACATTGTTCCAAGACGCTGTCCAATATATATATCACATTTAGAGAGGAATGCATGGATGGTGCTGGAACTGGTGTGCATCGTTTTTGCCCTCGCCTCTGAGGCGACAGGATGCTGGTGCTGAACGAGGGCGTGTGCAAGTGCAAGGGCAAGTGCAAGTGCGAGATGGTGTGAGAGGCTTGTCAGACATGCCGATGGGATCGACATGCAGAAAGCAGCTGTGGGAGCATCTTCGGCAAGATTCCTGCGTGTGTGTGTGTCTCTGCTCGGGGAGAGCGGAGAGCGGAGAGCGGAGAGAGGCGTGTGGGTGGCGATGCAGGGGATAGCCGTTCAGGCGCTGTTGATTCTCTTTTCTGACTGAATTTGGAGCTCCGTTGCGTTGCAAAAAGGCACAAAGCACGCTTTACCGAGATTCCACCGATCCACCGCCTGCAGCTTTTCTCTGCCTTTTCCCTCTCTTTCCCTCCAATTGCCAAGCGGGATCGCCGACGGTTTCGTGATTCGCTTGGCAGCAGCGTTTTGCTTCAAAAAGCTGACTTTTATCGGGATGTGATTGTGGGTGACAAAGTGGCTGACTGGCTGGCTGGATGCTGTTGACGCTGATGTTCTTCTTTGTGGAGCAGCGAATCGCACGGCCCGAAAACAGAAAAAGGACGACAGAAATCATTGGGCCTCGAGCCTTGAGAATCGGCGCGTTTCCGAATGAGTGAGCATGATGGTAACACAGCAGTTGATCAGTGCACTTTTTGTCGCAAGAGGCAAGAGAGTGGCGCGTTGTTGAGAATAATGAATGCACCCTGAGCTTTTTCACATCTCTCTTCTTCCACCATCTCTCTCTCTCTCTCTCTCTTTCCTTTCATCCCTTGACTCGTCTCGTCCATTCACACACGAGTCGGCAGCAGTGTCAGAAAGCGTAAGTTTCCGCCATTCCCTTGTCAGAGCTTGGTCAGCGGCGGTATCATTGATCACTCACACGCTCACTCACTCTCTCTCTCTCTCGCCTTCTCTGCCCCATAGCACGCTTGCTCCATCAGCAATGTCGTTCTCCTCTGACAAGAACAGCCGTCGCGGCTCCATCTCGCTCGCCAGCAAACGTCGTGGCTCGGGCACCGAAAAGCTCGAAACCCACGTAAGTGCCCTCGCTTCCCTGCTGCCGCCATCCAAATAGGCTTCTTCCACCATCACTGCCACCCTTTGGCATCGGCGCAGCCGCTTCTATCTCACAATGGCGACCGCGGTCGCAAGCTACTTGTTGACCCCTTCCTCCGCCTCCAAAATGGCTCACTTCGTCGACTCTGGCATCTCGCGCGTGGAGCACGCTTTGCTGACGCTCAACCCCCTCCGCCAACCTTCGCCGCTCCAACAGATCGCCTCGTGGCACACCAGCTCCCACAAGCACGAGGACAACCCGCACGCGCACGAGGAGCAGCTCAAGCTGTCCTACGAGCGCTTTGAAAAGCTCTTCACCATCACCCCGCAGCGTCTGCGCATGATCGTCGACCGCTTCGTCGGCGTGCTCGAGGAGGGCCTCCAGAAGCCCGGCCAGACGGTGCCCATGCTGCCCGCCTACGTCTTTGGCTGGCCCTCCGGTGACGAGGTCGGCTCCTATCTGGCGCTCGACCTCGGCGGCACCAACCTGCGTGTCTGCCACGTCGTGCTCAAGGGCGCCGGAAAGTTCGAGATCACCCAGTCCAAGTTCCGTCTCACCGAGGAGCAGAAGCAGACCGAAGGCCAGAAGCTGTTTGACTTTTGCGCAGACTGCTTGGCCACCTTTATCATTGACCACTTTGGCGATGCCAACGGCGACGTCATCCTCGAGGAGGAGCTGGCGCTCGGCTTCACCTTCAGCTACCCCATGGAGCAGGACAAGATCGACCACGGCAAGCTCGTGCGCTGGACCAAGGGCTTTGGCAACCCCAACACCGAGGGCCGCGACTGCGCCGCCATGTTCCGCGAGTCGCTCGACAAGTTCAAGCTGCCCATCAAGATGGTCTCGATCATCAACGACACGACGGGCACGCTCATCGCCTCGAACTACGTCAAGCACGACACGAGGATCGCGTGCATCTTTGGCACGGGCTGCAACGCCGCCTACATGGAGCAAGTGAAGGACATCCCCAAGATCCAGCACCTCGGCCTGCCCGAGGACGAGCAGATGGCCATCAACTGCGAATACGGCGCGTTTGACTCGTTCAAGCACGAACACATGGCCGAGATCCGCACCAAGTACGACGAGCACATTGACCTGCACTCGAACAAGCCGCACGAGCAGACGTACGAGAAGATGATCGCCGGTCTCTACCTGGGCGAGATCTTCCGACTGTGCATCTGCGACCTGATCGACGAGGGAACGCTGTTCCTGGGCCAGAACACGTACAAGCTGGAAAAGGCGTACGCGTTCGACACGGCCTTCCTGTCGCTGATCGAGTCGGACCCGACGGACGAGCTGCTCACGGTGACGGGCCTGTTTACGCACTTTTTCGGCATCGACACGACGATCGAGGAGAGGCAGTTCTTCCGCAAGCTGGCCAAGCTGGTCGGCACGCGATCGGCGCGTCTGAGCTCGTGCGGTATCGCTGCGCTGGTGACCAAGATGGGCTACCTGGACAAGGGATGCGGCGTGGGTGCCGACGGATCGCTGTACTCGAAATACCCCGGATTCGCCGACCGACTGCACCAGGCGCTCGAGGACATCTTTGGCGAGAAGGGCCGCAACATTCGCACGTACCAGGCCGAAGACGGATCGGGAGTGGGCTCGGCCATCATTGCCGCCATGACCAAGGCGCGCAAGCGGCAGGGCAAGTACGTCGAGGTGTAAAGCAAAAAGGTGGTGGTGATGTAATCGCAATCAAGTGTTTTGTCCGCCTACAGTGTGCCAAGTGGCGTGGAGAGTGTGAGGTTGTACACATGCTGATGAAGCTGGAGTGAGCCGCCGCAGTTTTATAATATACACTCGTCTAGGTCTGTCGTCTGTGACAAAAGGCAGAGCAAGCAAGCAGCCGCAACAGCCGATGGTCAAGCAGTCTTTCGGCAGGACCGAGAGAGAAGGCGGCGGAATAGAATTTCTTGGCCCAAGTTGGTCGGTGCGTTTGTGCTTGACGGAAGTTGCAGCCGAGCGCGAGAAAAGAAAGTGACCAAGAAAAAAGATTGCCGATGGGGTCATCAAGCAAAGAGCGGTGGCCGGCAATGTGACAACCAAATTGCGGAGAAGTCGCCGGTTGGTAAGCGTGGTGTTTCCCGCGCCTCTTTGGACATCGGGTGACGATGGGTGGTGCTCGGCCACTTTTGTTTTGATACAAGCGGCCATTGTTGTTCCGTCTCGATCGTCGTGTGGCAAAAAGGTGGATGCTGCTGCTGCTGCTGCTGCTGCTGCTGCTTCATTTCGGCCGTAGGTGTGGCGACGGTCTGGCTGGCTTTGCAAGCAGCAGCACGGCCACGAGACGGCCATGCCATGACGCTGGGCAGCGGTGGATCGAGTCGACTGCCCGGCAATCTCACCGTCGGCATTCTAATGGTGATTTTTTGGCCGAAATTCAAGAGAAAGCCGTGCAGGCACAAACACACGCGAATTGGAAGAAACGCAGATGGCCGGTGCTCTTCCCTCCCCGCGTTGGCTGGTCCCTGAGAAGCCTGTCTGACACTCGCTTTGGCCAGTCAGCCACTGTGTCGCTTGGCGCCTCTCTCTGCAAGCTGTGGCTCTCGCTCTGTTCCTATATAAACCTGCTTCTGCTTCGGAAATCTCTTTCTCTCTTCCCTCCCCATCATCTTCGATTCCAACATCGTATCATTCGCATCATCGTCAAAATGTAAGTGTCCAGCACAACTGCTAGCTGCTGCTCCTCGTCAGCCTTCCTATTACTTCGCTGACTGACAAACGTCGTCATCTTTCTTCCTTGCAGGCCCACCACTCACTTCAAGCTCAACTCTGGCGCCTCCATCCCTTCTGTCGGTCTCGGTACGTGGCAGTCGCCCAAGGGTGAGGTGCGTGATGCCGTCTGCCACGCCCTCAAGTCCGGCTACCGTCACATCGACTGCGCCTGGGGCTACCAGAACGAGGACGAGGTCGGTGAGGGTATCAAGAACTCGGGCGTGCCCCGCGAGGACATCTGGATCACCTCCAAGCTCTTCGAGTTCCACCACAACCACGTTCGTCAGGCTTGCCAGGACACGCTCGACAAGCTCGGCGTAAAGTACCTCGACCTCTACCTCATGCACTGGAACATCGCCTTTGTCCCCGAGGATGTCCCCGCCGGCCAGCTGCCCCGCAACTCGAAAAAGGACCCTGCTACCGGCAAGCACCTCCTCGACCTCGAGACCACCGAGAACTTCACCAAGGTCTGGTCCGAGCTCGAGAAGCTCGTCGACGACGGCCTCGTCAAGAACATCGGCATCTCCAACTTCTCCATTCGCCGCACCAAGGAGCTCCTCAAGTCGTGCCGCATCAAGCCCGTCGTCAACCAGGTCGAGCTCTCCTTCACCTTCCCCCAGCCCGAGCTCGTCGCTTGGCTCAAGAAGCAGGACATCCTCCCGCAGGCCTACTCGCCCCTCGGCTCCACCGGTGCCAGCCAGGCCTCGCTCACCGTCGTCGACAACATTGCCAAGAAGCACAACGTCCAGGGCGCCAACGTGCTCATCTCGTGGCAGGTCGCTCGTGGCTGCAACCCGCTCCCCAAGTCGGTCACCCCGGCTCGTATCGAGAACAACATCAAGCTCATCGACCTCTCGGCCGACGAGCTCGACGAGCTCGAGAAGGGCGCCCTCGCACAGACCCCCAAGAAGGTCTGCGACCAGTCCGACCTCGTCGTCCCCTCGTACGACATCTTTGAGGCTGACCACCCTATCAACAACGACAAGGTTCAGGCTGCTCAGGCTTAAGCCAGAGCTTCCCTTCTTATACAACCACCACCAAACAAAAAAAGACCATTCCTGCTCTCTTGGGTTTTCGATGCTTCACTTTTACTTCAATGTCACCACCCAACAATAACAAAAGCGTGCAACATCCCATATCCAATCACTCGTTGGCGGGTTCAGAGTGTGACGGCCAAAACAATGCTGAGGCCGAGCGACCGAGCAAGCTACTGTATTGGTCATCTGGCGTCAAGTCGGAGCGTTTCACATTGTCTCCACTCGTCAACAGAGAGCAGCATTCAACACGTAGCAACGTGCTTGGTTATCCGCATACACCACCAGCACGAGGTAGGCGAACATGAGTCGGCTTTAGGTCTCATGCAGTGCATGCATGTACAGTATGCCAAGAGACACCACGCGAGCGCCCAGCACGCAACGAGAGCAGGCGCAAAAAGCGTTGCAGTCGACTCTAGCTCGCTCTGTCTGCGTCGCACCGAGCCTACACCGAGCGAACCGATCCACTGGTTTGCACATTGCACCGAGCCACACGCCCTGCCGTCCCTGAGCATGACAATCATGCGTTCTGCATCCCAATAGCCTTTAGGGCCTCGTTCGCTCTCCTGCCAACTCATTGTGTTCTGCAATTCGGCGTTTTGTCCTTTTCTTTCATTTCGAGCCAAATTTTACTCTTTTCTCCTTCCAAGCCAAGTTTTCAAACGACCAGCTACGCAAAGCCGCCAAACCGTGTCGGAGAGAGAGTCGTCTGACGTGTCGCCACGCATCATGCCCCGCAAAAAGAGGCTGTTGCACCAAGCTTGGTGGCTTTGACCAACCGACGCTACTGTAACCACGCTGGTGGAGACTGGCCACCAAATGACGACCATCGACACAGTCACACCTACAGTATGCACCCTCGTCTCTCGGCTCGTGTGTTTTCGAGCAACCATCCCCCACACTGCTAACAAAAACGCAGACCCTTTTTCCAACCCCTTAAGGCTCCCACTCCCTTCGCTGCTGCCCACTACTCGGCTGCATACCTGTACGCTCTTCGGCACGCCAACCTTTGCCTGCACAGCTCGCAGCTTTTTTGGCCTGTCCTGTAACTTTGCCGTCTTCCGAGAACCTATTCTCTCGCGCGCCTGCACGCGTAGGCTTTTCTTTCATGTGACCACCTGTAAGTTGGGCCGACTTTTTCTTGCCATTCCAGAGATCATATGAAGCAGCCCTCCTCCCGCAACCGGTCTGGCTGGCTGGCTGGCTGGCTGGCTGGCCGGCTTTGCTCGCTTGATGTCATTCCACCCTTGTTTTCCTTTTTTTCGCTTTTGGAGCATCAAATAGCCTATCGTGCATACAGCATGCATGGCTGTATCACACACCGCATCCTTGTGCGTGTGTATTTTCCTTTCGCTCTCTTGGTTCAGTCACATTAAGCCCTCCTTGCCTCACAGCAGGCATCGATCCACCCGGCCGCGGCTCACATGAAGGCAAGGGCCTGCATCGAGAGCCGCATTCGCTGTGTGTTGCTGTGGACCGGACCTGAAAAAATAGACGAGATCGGTGGTGTCAGTGCAGGTTTGCAGATGGTGCAGTAGGCAGCCTGGTGACCAAACCTTTTCGAAGGAGCCGAAGGAGCCTCTCGTCACCTCTTCTTTTTTCCCCCTCGTCTCCTCGCCACTTCGAACCATCTCCTCCGTCCATCCATCCCAGCGTCGCTCGAGACTCAAGTCATGATGCCGACGCAGGGCTCCCCAGCCCATCTGTACAGCTTTGACGCTCGCGTCGTCCAGTCGCCCAGCCTCCGCAAGACGACGCTCCCGTGTCCGCAAGATACTCCGCCCTACACGCCGCGTTCCAAGTCGCTCGACTTGCTCCGCTCCGACGCGGCCACCCCCGTCAATGCACGCAACTCGCTCGACACCCTCTCCACCCTCAAGGGGCATCGCATCTCCAGCCCCATCTTCCTCAACAGCAGTATCGGCGTCAAACCTCTCCCGCAAGAACCTCGTCATCTCGACAGTCCCACGATTCACGAGGATGAGCTCGAGCTCGAGCAAGATCGTGTGCCTGCAAACACAGATCGGGCGAGTCAGAACGTGAGAGCGTCGACCATGCCGAGGTACGCGATGGGCGCAGCGACAGTGGACAACGCTTTGCAGCCCAAGACGCCCAGCCGTCGCCAAATGGCCGCAGACAACCTGCTCAAGAGCAAGTTCAGCATGTCGCCCGTTCAGCCGTCCAAGCGGTCCAAGGCTAGAAACTCGGAGGACCGCATCTACGCCACCGTCGCCACCCACCGACTCCCCGAGGGCGTCCTGAGTCAGGACAACGCCCGATCGGCACTGGGCAACTGGTCGCACTCGCTCGGTATGGCTGCTCGAAAGCTGCAGAAGAGCGCTCTGCCCCGCAAGGCGTCCGACGAAAGCTACCAGACGACGACGCTAGAGGTGCATCGCGAGGTCAACGAGTCGCTCGCTGTCGTCACTCCGGAAAAAGCCAAGAGCTCGTTGAGGAGCGCCACGAGCCTCGCCTCCATCCGAAGGTTCATCACGCCGTCGAGGCGCACCAGGAAGGTTTCGAGCACGCGTGGTCTCGCTGCGTCTCGGCGCGCGATGCTGACGGTGGACGATGTCGTTGTCGAGCGTTTCGCTGCTTCGTCCAATGGCAGCGATGACGGCGGCTGGATCGATGCCGATGGACGTGCCAGTCGGGACGGTCTGTCCCGTATGCAGTGCGAGGTGATGGAGCCAGCGGACAGCAGCGCTTACCTTGTCGTGCCACACCGCGCAACAGGCCGCTCTTCTAGGAAAAAGAAGCAGGCAGAGGTGGACAGCATCGTCAGCCGCCGCCGAGCGCCACTCTCGCCCGACTTCTACGAACCGCCTTCCCAGCAGCGCCTGCCAGGGCAAGACTTCGCCGAAGCCTTCGAGGAGAGCCTGAAACAACAGCAGCGCTCATCCTCCCCCACGCCACCGCACTCTGCTCCACCAGCAGACTCAGCCGAAGTCGGTGCAGATGAAGACAAGCCGGCCGCTCCCGGTCCTCCTGGCCAGTCGAAGCTCAAGACGCTCCAACTGCTCGCGAGACGACCCTTCAATGCATTTGGCAAAAAGATGCGCGAGATGGAAAAGTCGTGGTGGCCATCGCGCGGCAGTCAGGACCTTCCTCCCAAGTCGGCAGCTGATGCAGATCAGCCCGGCTGCGAAGCGCAGGCACATACACAGCCGATGAGACGCAGCGAAGACTTGCTGTCGCAAGCCTCTCCGCGTGTGTGCGACACGATGACGATGGCACACAAAAGCCGCAGTGTCGAGCTGGATCGCATTCAGCTGCCGTCGAAGGTGGTCCCGCTGCGATCTTCCGCCAACGTTGGGTATAAGCGAAGGCCGACGATTCCTGATGCATTTGCAAAGACTGCACCACCTCAAGAGCTTCCACCACCTCGAAAAGATGCGGCTAATTCAGTGAAACAGACGCCGAGCAGTCAGCCGCGTATCTCGGATCAGAGGCATCCGTGGATGAAGCAGCTCCAGCTGCCTGCTGCGTCTCGGCCTGCTGCGTCTCGGCCTGCTGCAGTTGGCGTAGTCTTCGCGGCCGATCCAAGCGCCAGGCAGATCTGGCCAAAGATGGACGTGGAAGACATCGTGTCGCAGCGCAACATCATCCCTTCCGTGTCGCTGACAGCGGCGAGTGTCGCACTGAGCCAGCACATCCCCACAAAGCAGTCGCCGCGCCGTCCGCCAGCGTCGCTGCTGGGGCAGTCGCTACCCATCCCGCCTCGCAGCGGTCGCAGTCGAGCCAGCACGATCAGCTCGCAGAGCTCGACCACCTCGTCCCCCTCGGGCAAGGTGATTGTCTCGCGTCGGTCGTACGGCCAGCGTCTGCGGTCTCCGAGCACGCGGGAGGAGACGGGCAGCATCCGATCCGTGGGGACGTCGATCCTGTTCACCGAGTCGCCACCGGGCTCGCCGGGGATGCGCAAGCTCATGTCTCCGTACTACGTCACCAGGTCGCCCAACACGGTGAGGGTGCGCAGTCCACCGACGACGGTGTTGCTGCCCAAATACTCGCCGCGTCGATCAGCGGGGAAAATGGGCAGTCTGCGCAGAGTGCCTTCGGTGGCGTTTACGGATGACGACTCGGAGATGGGCGAAGAGCAGGAGTGGATGGACGAGGGACCCGACGCTGCGTCCTCCGCTGGGATGTACGAGGGAGCGGCTGTGTATCGATCGCGATTCGAGGACTCGGCGTATCCTGCTGCCATCCGACCCGGATTCCTCGAGATGAGCGAGGCAACACAGACGCTCTCGAACCTGGTCACGACGTTTTCGGGCTCGTCTGGGTCGCTCAGCCTGCACTCCTCCCCGTACAAGAACAAAGACACGCCAGACCGCCATGTGACCGGCACGCCGCGCGGGCTGTACGGCATCATGGAAGCGGACGAACACAGCTTTGCCCGCGCCTCGCCGCCTCTCCCGCACCACCACTTGACGTCTCCCGCGCGCCAACGCCTGATCAGCATCGCGAGCCTGGTCTCCACCGAGGCCAACTCGAGCTTTGAGGATTCGGAAGAGCTGCAGCGCTTGCTGGACAGCATCATGGCCGCGGACCTCGGAGGTGGGGTCAGTGGGGGAAGCTACGATACGTCGGGGTCGACGAGGGATATGGCGCTGTTGTCGCCGTTCGGGTCACCCGTGGAGTACAGGGGAGATTCGAGGACGGTCGGTTCGAAGGACGTGAAGGAGGAGGGGGAGAGGGATACGCCGAAGCGGGTCGTGGAGGAACGGCCGCCGCCGCCCAAGTTTTTGCTCAACGATCGACCGATCAGCCCGCCCGACTCGAGCTGGATGAGCGACCATACGCATAGCAACTGTGCTTCGGCTGAAGAGGGCGAGGGCGAGCGTCGAAGCGCGTACGGTCCATTCGAGCCGAGCAGCACAGCGGTGAGGGAGAGCATCCTCTCCTCCGCACCGGCAGCGGTGGCACAGCAAGCCGCTGCGACTGCAACTCAAGCAGCCTTCCGCATGGGCCCGCAGAGCTGGTCCAAACCGCAGCCGCCGCCGCCAATGGTACCGCACGACGACTCGGGCTACGCTTCGTTTTCGATTCTTGAGAGCTACGGTGTGTCGCCGCAGTCTCAGGCCGGCGCACACGCGCATTGAATGCATCCATTTCTTCGTTTCTTCCGCTCCTCACTGCTCCTGGCTACATGTCTTGTCTTGATGAAGGGTGAAGTGAAGATGGGGTGAGTGCGGTGCATCAGCGTGTGTGGTTGAGTACTTTGCTCTCGGTCGAAGGGGGCTTGATGAGAGGCGGGTCTGGGACCAACGAGTGTCTGGCCAGCGGTGCCAAGATGTCCTGGTGATCGAGTCGGTGGACAGAGCTCACTCGCCGTCGCCCGCACGAGGTGACGCGGTGACGCATGGTGCCCCCCCGTCGTGTCCGCCTTCGTCATCGTCGGTGCGCTCCACGATCTCAATCTCACAGTGTCCATCGCCATCTGTCATCTGTCATCAATCTGCCCCCTCTCGCCGCTTCTCCAAACGAGGTGCTACGGCGCGAGGTTGCGGGAAGACCACATTGCGGCACTTGGCCAAGGCGACACCGACGATCTAGGTCGCGCCAAACGAGAACCCACCCTGAACAAAGACGTTCCAGAAGGCGAGAAATCACCGGTGACCTTCAGCGACCGATCACGCATTGACGTCGTCCCAGGGTCATCCGGATCTTGTGGTGGTGGCAAGCGCGTGTCAATGGCATCCGCTGTCGATCCGTGGTTTCGGATGATGTCAGCGTGATTGTGTGTTTCTTTGCCAATCGTCGACTCATTTGATTAACTTTTCCTGATCGTCAACGGCACGCTAGTGACATTTTTGCAACCATGGTTTCAGTTCAATCAGAAACGTTTTCGATGAAATGTTTGGCTGCAAAGAAAGATTGTGAGCTTCACTCGCAAAAAGCGGGCAAGTCTTCGGGCACTTTTTCCCTTTAGGTGAGGTTAAATCACAAATGATAGACAAGAATCTACCTTTTCCGAATCGCGCAGAGACTTGTGGCAGCGAAAGGAAGTTTTTTGCGACCTAAGTGGAGCATCCAAATTTTCACAATTTGGATGCTCCTAGCATCGGATTGCGAGAATTTGGTGTCCTGATCCGTTAATGGGCCTAGTGAACAAGCAAGTTCAAGAATTTATGGTCGATTTCGACAAAGATGGTGCGCAAAGTCGAGATCCGAGAAGCTTTTCGACCGAAAATTGTGGTCACGAAAATCATTTTCGTCAACTTTTGCTGAACGGGACGACGATTGCCAGGTGAATCGTGGTGTCAAACGATCACAGTGCTTGGGAATATCATTCACGCTTTCTCAGATTCGCCTCGGAGTTTGTTTCTCGCCATCTTTCCATTGATGACGGAGAACAAAGCTTTCAATCGTAAACGGATTTCTCGATCGAGCCTGGAGTGAAATTTTACGCTTTGAATCGCTGATTCGCTTTCATTTGTTCACCAAGAACAATGTTTCGAGCGTCTTTGACTTGAGTTGACGATTTTCTCTCACAATCCAGCAATTCGTCTTCCATTTGACGACAGAACATTTGCCTCGTTCACACCAAAAACTGAGTGAGGTGATGTTGATTCACGGTGTAGATCATGATTCCGCGGATGCGTCTCTCCTTCGCGATACGCCTTGTGGAGGCGACCGCGGAGGAGGGTCACGTGTACCAGCCGGGCTGGCAAGATTTGAGATTGACACACTCCCACCATCTCAGAACCTCCTCGCGAGGCGGCCATGCCGATCAGACCACTAGCATCGCTGCCCAATGGACTCTCCGTTGCTTGGTTCATAAACGGCTTCCAGCAGCCTGGGCGACCGGGCCACTTCCAGGGTCTCCTCTCATCGCACCCATCTCCCGACAAGGTCGTATGGCCAGCCTTGACGAGATGGTCGTCGCTCGCATCTGATGGTCAAGAGACACTCGAAGGTCTCAGACGACCCGAGACGGCGGACGTGATCGTGCCGGTCGAAATCTCGCAGCAGAACGTGGGCTACAATGCAGGTGGCACCAAGTGGGATCGGATCGAGATGCCGTTCTCGCTCTTCCTCGACGCCTTCATTCAGCGCAAAATACCCTGGTCGAGCGAGGCAGAGCAGCAGCAGCCAGTGGGATATCTGGCGCAGTTCGACCTGCTGGCCAAGGCACCCAGTCTAGCTGCCGAGGCTCCAGGCCTGCCGCACACACGAGCAGGACCCAAAGGCGCACAAGAACAGTGGCGCAGCAATGTGTGGATCGGACCGGCGGGCACTTACACGCCTCTGCACCGCGATCCTTATCAGAACATGTTTGCCCAGGTGGTCGGGCGAAAGCGAGTGCATCTGTTTGCGCCCGATCTGGCGCCGTACCTCTACATCAACAAGAGCGGGGTGCAGCGAAACACGTCTGCGATTGCATCCGAACAAGAGCTGCTGGCTCCATCTCCAGATCGACCGCTGCTCTCCACCGCTCTTGCATCCGAAAACGCCTGTGTCGTCGAGCTCGGACCAGGCGATGTGCTCTACATTCCGCAGGGCTGGTACCATTGCGTGCAGAGCTTGAGTACGAGCGCAAGCGTCAACTTCTGGTACCTGTGACAATTCGAAAGAAGGGTCCGGTTGGATACTGGAGCAGATGTACACGCAGTAATGAAAAACAAGCTGGCCCATCGGTGATTCTAGTCTGTGTTCGGCGTGTACGGTTCGTCGGCCAATTTCGAGCGTGCTCTCAATGTCTTGACTGTACGCAGTTCGTTGTGCTCGCATGTGGAACACAACGCGAGGATCTAGGCGAGGGAGCACCGTTCGAGAAGCTACAGGAGCCATGCAGCGAAATAAAAGTGGTGCTTGGGTGTGGGACCTCATGGCCGCGAATTTGCATTGCCGGAATTGGCAGGTCATATCCAGCGGCGGCAGACATCAGCACGTTTCCCAAGCCTCTATACGGTGAAGCCATTCTCGATTGAATGCAAAAGATCCCTACTAATACAATGGAAAGAAAGCGGAAGAGTGTATCATTGACAGCGAGCCGTCTTCCGGTTAAAACGGACAATGGAAAGATTTTATGCTGCGAAATGGTTGTAGGCGGCTCGGATGCAGAGGCTTCCTTCACATCAACCAGTCCCAAATACGCTGCAGAGTCGAGCGGGTCTCTTGAGACTCCTTGATCTTCTCGGCCTCCTCGTTCTCGTCGATCTGCCTGCGGCCAGTGTCAAAGTCCATCTGAGAGAGGCTGACGAACTGGGTCTTGTGGTAGAACTTCCATCCGAGCCACATGACGAGGAACAGGGGGATGCAGATGTAGGTGGTGACGAAGCTGCTGGTGCTCCACTGGCTGTTGAGGAAGACGGTGAAGCCGGCGAATAGAAGCACGAAGGAGAGGAAGAAGATGCCAAAGTAGGTGAGGTACGGCTGGAAGGGCGCCGTGTACGGGAGAGTGTTACGAGGGATCTCGTGGAACTTGAGACCGTGGTAGAAGCGGGCGTACGTGCAGAGAATGATGACCCAGGCGATGATGATCGAGATTGCGCTGATGTCGTAAAGATATTCGAACGCCTGTTCGGCGCCGCCAGCTCCACAGGACATGTAGGCGAGGGGAGCGAAGAGCGAGGTGACCACAAGAGACCAGATGGGGAGGCCGTTCTTGGTGCATTTTCGGAGGAAAGCGGGCGCCTTGTGCTCGAGAGCAAGAGCGTAGATGGTCCTGGACGCTGCGTAGAGGTCGCTGTTAGCTGCGGACCAAGTCGTGATGAGCAAAACGGCGTTGATGATGTTGGGAAGGACGCTGATGCCGGCATTGGAGACGGCCAGAACGAAGGGAGAGGCGCTGGCATCGCTGCTACCGTTAAGCAGGCGTGGATCGTTGTACGGGACGACAAGGCCGACCATGAAGATACCCAAAACGTAGAAGAGGAGAATTCGCCAGAAGACACGCTTGATGGCCTTGGGGACGTTCTTACGAGGATTCTCGGCCTCACCGACGGCTACCCCAATGATCTCTGTTCCTGCGAAGGAGAACGCACTTTGAATAAAAACGTTCCAGAAGGCGAGGAATCGGCCGAGAGATCCACTGATACCGCCAGTGGGCTTGCCAGTGACCGGGTCAGGGCTCCAGAAGAGCTGTGCCATCGGGCCGGGATCCTTCCAGTAGCGGAAACCGATGCGGTCGCCGCGAGGACCGCCGCCGAGGTCGATGACGAGCGAGGTGATGATGAGGACGATGATGGCGATGACCTTGATCAGGCAGAACCAGAACTCGGTCTCGCCGTAGTACTTGACGCCGAGGGCGTTGACGCCGATGACGAGGACGATAAGGATGGAGATCCAGGCGGCGGGGTTGATGGATCGGGTGGTGTCCCAGTACTGAATGAGGATGGCGGAAGCGGAGATCTCGGTGGGGATTGTGATGCCGTAGGAGTACCAGTAGGTCCAGCCAAGGGCGAAGCCGAGACTGGGGTCGAGGAAGCGGGTGGCGTGGTGGGTGAAGCCACCGGGCACGGCGAGAAGCGTGCTGACTTCACCGAGAGCAACCATCATTGAGTAGACGACAATACCCATGATCATGTAGGCCAGTAGTGTGCTGAGGGGGCCGGTGTTTGCGAGCGAGCCACCGAGACCGACAAAGAGACCGGTACCGATGGTGCCGCCCAGAGCGATCATCGAGAGATGCCTCTGCTTGAGGTTGCGCTGGACGGTTCCGTCGGGGGAGTCGTCGTTCATGCCGAGACGGCCGAGAGCTGTGGCATCTTCGTGGGAGTAGCCCTTCTCTGCGTTGTCAGTTGAAGGGAGGGAGCTCTTCTCGAGGTCGGGAGAGGGGGCGCTGACGGCCTGGACGTCCATAGAAGCCATCGTGTCGTGCTAACTCGACGGAGTGAGCGGCTTTGTGGAGGGACGTGGAGGAGATGATGTCGTGGAAGAAAGGAAAGGATTGGACGACTGGAGACGGGTGGGAAGTATATGTATCTAATTGGCTCACGAGGCAAGCTCGAGTGACCAATCCAACGAGGTTCGCCAAAAAGTTTTGCGCAGAAACGCATCGCAAATTTTGACAGCTCCGCTTTTTTTTGTGTTTTTTTTTTATTTTTGCCGCTCAAAACGCACTCGCAGAATGTCCAAGACTGCGATTGCGGCGGTATCTCCGAGCGGCCCATTCTACGATTCTCACTGCGCTTCGCACACACTTCGTGCCGAACAAGAGGAGCATAAAGCAGTGTGGCATGCAAAGTCACTTGGCGGGGGCCAAGGGCAATCGAGGGCTGCTCCGAGGGCGAAAGGGCGAAGTGCAGCGTTGGGAAGCGAATCAATTCATTTGTGACGGACCGGGGGGTTTTTTTTTTCGGTTGCTCTGATTCAGCATCAACAGCCGCGCTTTGATCGTAGTCCACCCTGATTAAGCCCACAAGGCTTGCAGCGACTGATGCACATCCCTCATTGGATCTTGATAAGGAAGAGACAAGTGAGCTCGAGAGCGCATCGACCGTCGTGTGGCGAAAACCGAGCGATCGACCAAGCAGACCGCGATCCTTCAAGAGATCACAGTGGGCGTAGCGGGTGGGCCGTGATTCGGTGGCGGTTCTGAACGGGGGTCTGATGACCGAATGCGATAGCAACAGCCGAGCGGCACGGCACGGCCGCGTGATTGGTCTCGCTCGCTTGCTTGCTCGCTCGCTTCCTTTGGTCTGACTCGAGGCTTCGAATCGAAACCGACGAATCGAATTCGGTCGGCCCACAAAAAAAGTTTTCGGATGTGTCCGAGAGCAATTAGGCTTTGCTCCACTCGAATTGATCCATGTGATGTGACTCTGAACAGAATTTCAAGCAGCCGACAAGCGCTAGGCGAGGTCAGGTCCAAGCGGGAGCCATTCGAAGAGAGTTTTACCGCGGTAAAAAAAAAAGAACCAATGGGCCCAAGCCGCAGGTTGACTGCTGTCGAAAACGAAAAAAAAATGGCCCTAGAAATTCACCGAAACCCGTTCCGCCCGACCCTGACGACCGAAGATCTTCGTCAAAAATAAAATTCTCCGATTGACCGACAGACAACCTTGTGCTTCGACGCTATTGAATCCCAGTCGGGCCCGTCTTCTTCGAGTTTTCTATTGGCTGCGTCGGCTTCAATTTCGAATTTGTGCCTCCCGCAAGCCGCAAGCCACGCATAGAGTTGTCGCCTAGGAAGAATCTGTGCACTGCTGCCCCTCTTTGATCTCTCTCCGCCACGCAGAGTGTTCAGGAACAAGTGTTGCCGGCATTCTCGGCAGGCCGTGCATGCCATCTGATAGCTTGGCTGCAGTTGGTCCACTGAAGATTGCCATGTGCAAAAAGTGCCAAGAAGTCAGCTCTACGGTATGTCTCGGGCAGCCTGTGTCTGCCGTAGTCTTGACAGGGTCATGTGTCAGAATTACATAATTCAGTAACTGAGCTCCACTTTCTTCGGACCCTGCATTTGGCGGTCTGCTGTTTTCCGAACGACACTTTTGATCCACGACCATCACCTCCCCGTCAGTCGACAACACCAGCTGGCGCTTTCATCTTCTCGAGATGGCTGTCGACTCAAAGGACAAGTCCTCAAGGCCATCCGCCAGGCCTCGTGTCTTTGACGACTCGGACGATGAGGAGACTATCCACAACGAAGAGATCGTCTCTTACGGGCGCGATGGCGCCAGAGGCAGCAAACCATTACCAAAACCTGCTGGTCCGCGTGTCATCCCCGTCGCATCCAATCTCGACTGGCGCCAGGATCTCAAGCAGCGTCTAGGCGCGGTAACCAATCTTCAGTCTCTGGGTCCTCTCGTGTCGATGCGCCGTGCTGACTCCACAGCTGTGCCCGGATCCGCTCCCGCCGCTTCTGCGAACGGCGATGCCGATGCGGATGCCATTAACACGGAAGCACAGAAGAGCGGCCTCGAACTTCGAAAGTCCAAACCTCGATCGGAGCAACCGCCGCAAGACAGCTCGAATCAAACCACCAGCTCTTCGGAAGCTGCCGAAGCATTGCCTGCCACAAAGAAAGACGAGGTGGGCACGGACCAGGAAGCGCTCAGAGCCCTTCTAGCAGGCGAGGGCATCGGAAGTGCCGGCACAGGCGAACCATTGGTGATTCACCAGGAAACCGAATCCGAGCTGCTCCAACACGACATTGACTCGAGGCCGGAAGCACCCACGCTGGATGACTACGCAGCTACGCCCATCGACCAGTTTGGCATGGCGCTGCTGCGTGGAATGGGATGGAAGGAGGGTATGGGTGCTGGCAAAGGCGGAAAGGGTCCTCAGCAGGCTGCAGAACCCAAGAAGCGCGCAGCTTTGCTCGGTCTCGGCGCAAAGGAAAGGCCCGCAGCATCGTCGAGCTTGCCTACGCCCTCATCGTCGTCGTCACGTAACTATCGACCCAAGGACAAGCGCGACTACAAATACGTACCTGTCGCCAGGAACGAGTCCTCTCCTTTCAATGGACGCTCTCAGCCACCCGGTGATAGGTCACGCGAGGACAGACATGCCGAGCCGCGCCCAAGCGGTGGTGCATCCTCATCCCGCGACTCCCATCATCGAAGGGACAAAGATGACCGCAGCGGTAGTCACTCTCGCTCTTCATATCGACAGCGGTCCAGGAGTCCTCCACGAAGTCAGGATCACGGTCGAGACCGGTACCGCGACCGTCCTAGGGACGACAGGGACAGGGATAGAGACAGAGACAGCGGTGAAAGGCGCTCGTACGGCTCTTCAAGATCAGATCGTGATCGGAGGTCTGACCGTGATCGCGACGACAGGCGCAGCAGAGACCATCGGCGCTGATGAGAGTCATTTACATTTGTACAATCACCTGGAACATGCCAAATGCAAATCGTGTATACCCCCAACTTTGCATGGTGAGAGCCTACGTCTCGGCGAGACGCGCGACACGCTCGCTTTTCAGTAAAATTGCCGGTGCGGTGTCCACTTTGATTGCCGTGTTCTTCTTGACCCATGCATGCATACACGTTAGGGTTCACGCTGTCCCCTTATCGTGCGCCCACCACCATCCTATCGCCGCAATGATCCAAGACAACCTCGCCCTCGCCTCGATCGGCGACAAGCTCGAGTACTGGGCACGATCTCCCCTGCATCCCACGCTGCTGCCCGTGGGGGCACTGGCGCTCGTCCACGCAGCCAGGGTCAGTCATGCTACTCGACAGGTCGCCGGTAGTCACAAGTACCGCTTGACGGTGTGGCAGGGTTTTGTGTTGAACCAGATCCTCATGTTTGGAGGTGTAGTGGTCAGTGGGATGCTGTTAGGGATCCCGTCGCCGCTTCTGGTGGCTTTGCCTGTGGTGGTGTTGTACGGCGGGATGCATGTGCTGCTCGATGTGTCGCCGGTTGGTAAAGTGTTGCTGCAGGTGCAGGACTGGGAGTTTGTTGGCTTGTTGTAAGTCAGAAGGGCTTCTGTGCTTGTCAAGTGTTGGGGTTTTGCGTCGTGGCTGACATCTGGACTTTTCTGAACGTAGCATGGATCTCTCCTTCGCGCTTCTCGACGGCGTCCTTCGAGCAGAGGGCATCATCGATCTCGGCGTCGAGCCCGTAAGTCCCTTCCACTTGCTGACACCCGGTTCAGCTGAACTGACAAGCTCATGAACCTTCGCTGCAGGTCCTCCGCCACGCCTCGCCCCAAGTCTCAAGCTCGCTCTTCGCCGCCCTGCTCAACTCAGCCATCATCGGTGGCGGCGTACCGCTCCTCATCGACCTGTTCAAGCTCGATTCTCCCACGGGCGAATGGGGCATCCGCACCCCTGCGTGGGTAAAGCATCCGCTCAACGGCACTAATGACGCTCTCAGCGCCACTCTGCTTGCGTTTGTCTACTTGGCACTCACCCGCTCGACTGCAGTGAAGCTGCCACTCATCGCAAGCGTGGTAGAAGCGTCGGGGCTGGACAAGTTGAGCGAGCGGGACGTGCGCACGTTGTGCTCGCTGCTGCTGGGCGCGATTCTGCTCGCGGAAAAGGCAACGGTGCTCTCTCTGGCTGCGGCACCATCCTCAAAGCCTGCTGCGTCCAAGTCTCGGGCTGTGGCTGCTGCTGCTTCAGCTGGAGCAAAGTCGAACACGACCAACGGCAGCACTAAGAATCGGAAACAGCCTTCACGCAAACAGCAATGATGCCATCTCTCTCAGCTCGCCTCACTTTCAACCTTGGCTTTGTAGATTCAGAACGGCATCACAATTGCACAGCTGTGACCAATCTACCAAATGCGCGAGCGGACCATGTTGTACCGACTCACCTCCATGAGCGAGTTCTCCTTCTTGACCTTCTGCTGAGCCTTGTCCCTCTCCTTGACCGCAGGCGGCACATGTGTACCGTCGAGCTTGATCAGAATCGCATCGTCGTCCGGCTTATCGATGAACTGGCCGAGCGACTTGTCGTAGCTCCGCTCGTCCTTGTTGGTACCGATGGGCGCTCTGTCTCTCGCATTGAGGTTTTCCTCGTTTTCGCGCTCGTGCATCGTCGCGTAGCGGTGCGAGGCAAAGCTGACGAGGTTGGTGCCGAGGAGGAGTTTGATTGCGACCAGGAACGCCCAGGCGATGACGAGGGTGAGCGCCCAGGCCGAGCCTCGGACAAAGAGGTCGAGGGCGCGCACCCAGTCGTTGTCGATGTCATTGGCACCGAGTTTGCGCGCAACCACGCCGATCCAGCCCGTCTCGCGTGGACTGACTGGCGCGATGCATTCGTCAATATGGCTGTCATCGCCGATCATGCCGATGATCTGCAGAATGAGCCGCACCAGGAGACACGCCAGGGGAAGCGCGGCAAAGCCGAGACGTCGGCTGATGATGGGGCTCTGGTCGACAAAGGTGTGCTTGCGGCTGCTTTCTTTCGTGGAGGGTCCGCCAACGACGAGGTCGCGGCAAAGCACGTCCATGAATCGACCGTACACAGCTGGCCGGATGTGGTTGAACTTGGTGATGAATGCGTGCTTGAGCCAATCGACGATGCACTCGCTTGCCAACACGATGCAGACCGGTGTAAGCACCGTCTCGAGCAGGCTGAGACTGGGAAAGACGGTGAAACTGGCGGGAAGCGGGCTTGCTGAAAGTTCGAGCGATCCGCCTGACAGCTCGATGAGGTTACGAAGACCGATGGCCGAGAGCATGAAAGTGAGTTGGAAGCGCTCGACAATGTCGGCGCACGTCATTTGGAAGACGTTTTCTTTTTCGAACTTCTTGAAGACGCTCGACTTGATCTCTACGAACTGGTTCGAGAGCAAAAGGGTGAGCAGCGCATTGTCGTAGCTGTTGATGGCAACATTGAGCGTGACAAGCTGGTAGAAGAGGACCAGCGTGTGTGCGAGTACGTAGCAGAGACTGAGGCAGAAGAAGCCAATGGGTCGAAGGTACGGCTGTTTGCCGTTTTTGCGACGGGCGAGCGTGCTTCGTGAGAAGAGCGAGTCGAGCAGATCCTGTCCGAAACTGCAGCAGAGACGATCCGCAATCTCGAGCACGTTGAAGATGACGGAGAGCTTGACGACGTCCTGACCTCGGACCGAGTGGTACATCTTACTTGCGTCGGTGATGCGCGAGAGGATGACGCAGCTGAGGACGATGAGGAGCATTTTGAGAATGTCGCACTTGTGCGACGAATGCAGATACCTCTTTTGGCCTCCGAGGATCCACCTGGCACTGTTGCCGAGCCAGGTCCACATGGCAACGCCAAAGCGGAGCGGCAGGATGGTGAAGGTGTAGAGGAACGAGTCGAGGCAGACGACGAATCCAAACATGATGATCTTCTCCATCCAAAAGGGAATCGAGATGAAGTTGGTGACCCTCTCCCATTTCATCTCTTGTGTGGCATCAAAGTCGGTGGCGAGGACTTCTTCCTTGAGATAGTCCCATAGGCTGAACGGAGTGTTGTCCTGGCGGCTTGGGTTAGCACCAACGTCTGGACTGGACAGGACGTCTTTTTTTGCTCGGTCTTGCGCCACAGGAACGGGCTGTTCTTGTTTGAATGCTTGGCTGGTAGTCGTGTCTTCGTGCAATGTAGCGAGACTCAACCTGGGGGTCATATAGGCTTCCGAGGGCTCGTGCGATTCGTTGTCAAAGAGCAAGGGCGATGGCGCTAGATCTCGGTGGGATCGTCGATGTCTGAGTCCATTCTGGTCCAATTCGCCGGAGCCTCGCGCTGGCGAAGGCATCAATAGGCTTGAGCTGGCGAGGGGCGAAGATTTTGCGCGGGGCGAAAGAAGCGGGCGACCAAGCTGTTCGGCTATGGTCCCGTTGGTTTGTGATCCTAGACTTCTGCCATTGGATGGCATTGATTCCGAGATCAAGCCTTTTGGTGTCGAGAATGGCTCGTCGTCCGCGTTGAAAGATTGACCATTCTCAGCAAAGTCTGGCGGCTCTTGTTTGACTGTGATCGAGTTGGGGGGATGAGTGCCGTTGGATTTGGCGTTGTCGTTGTCCTTGATCTCGCCTGCCGAGTCGAGGTCGTACCGCAACCCATTGGCTCGTCCTCTCGCATTGACGCTGTCGACTGGCTCGGCGAGATGAGGCTGGTAGTACGAGTCGTGCGGATGCTCGTGACTCTCTGAATCGTAGGTGGAAGCTGGTGGACTGGCGGATGCGTGATCTCTCTCGGTGGGCGAGACGGTGCCGAGCTCTTCGGAGGATGGTGAAGATGCAAAGTAAGACAAGCCGGACAGGAGCAGAGCACGGCGGCTCTTGCGGTACTGCTGAGTGGCCTCTCGATAGGCGCGTCGATGTAGCTTGAGCTCTTCAGCATCGGCATCGTCAGAAAAGTCGGAGGCGGAATCTTCGTAAGCGGGACCCTCGTAGATGATGTTTCCATGCTCGTCCATAAGGATACTATCTTCCTCGTCTTCCCAAACGTCATCATCGTCGTCTACTGATGTTACGGCGTCTCCATTGTGTGGTCTGATGTCTGCAGGCCCTACGGTCGACTCTCGAGAGTGTGAGACTAGCAGCTGATCGTCCGAAGCGAGCTCTGGCGACTCTGCTCCGTCTGTTTCGAAAGGCTCTGGTGGCTCGTCGTCATCGGGGAACGGTGGATCATTCTTGAGCTCTGATGGTGATGAAAGAGGCGCGCTGCCATCCGAGGAAGCCTCTCCGCGCAGCGTTTCTTGGCTGAGTCGATTGGGACGACTGGCATCGGGACTGCTGCGATTCGAGGCAGTGGAAGTGTCGTGTGAGGCGCCCAACGAGTCGTCGGACGCTGGCAGCTGCGTGCCGCTCAGATGTTCGGCCTTCATCCGAGTTGAGTCATGTGCGTGTGACGGTGACGGTGATGGATGCAACTCCAAAAGAAGGGTGACGGTGGAAAAGGCCGAAAAGGACCCTTGTGGAGGCCAAATTCAATTTAAGGCGG
>LT795060.1:776609-795645 GCA_900162835.1 Sporisorium reilianum f. sp. reilianum | reverse complement strand
GCGGAAGTCGGATGAAGCTCAGCTGCTGAGCTGCTGCCTCGTTATCTTTTCTTCAAAAATCTTGACGGCCAAGAAGAAGTCGCTATCTGGACCAGAGAAAGGTCTGCTTGCCTTGGAGCAACCACTTCTATCACCATTCCCTCGCTGAACTCATCGGATATTCCGGCACAGACGATCTGGCAATGGAAGCGGGATCGATACCTCACGAGGACGAAGAGCAGCGTCTGGAAAGGCTGCATTTCGCCAACGTGCTCAAGGCCTTTGACGACTATCTGCCATACTGCTTATCAGCCAACGAAGCACGTCGTCGATCCTACTTTTCGCTTCCAAGAGCACACCAGCAGCTTCTCGCAGACGTTGGACAGCCACTGTCGCTGCCGGAGCTGCCGAACGGATCAACACCGCCTGCACCCTCACGCGGATTCAAGGCAAGACTGGAGGAAATCGATGATCGAATACGCCGAAACGCTGACCTGCTCTCGCTCATCGCCGACGAGTCACGAGGCTTTCTCGGCCCAGACGCACTGGGAGACGACGATGACGCAGCGACGACCGAAGACTCTCAAGCGGGCCACGAAGCAGCACACGCCATCAACAGCAGCGTCAGCAGCCTCAACTCCAAAGGTGGTCGCAAGCGAAGACAGATTTCGGGTCACGAGATTGACAAGATCCAAAGCACGCTCAAGCAATTCGTACGCGACTGGAGCAGCGAAGGCGAGCCAGAACGATCGGCCGTCTACGGTCCTTTGATGGATGCAGTGGCCAAACGATATGGGAAGATTCCGTTCAAGGATCGTGGGCACGTTCGCATCCTCGTACCAGGTGTGGGACTGGGTCGACTAGCATTCGAATACGCTGCCCAAGGATACTCGTGTCAGGGCAACGAATTCAGCTTTTACATGCTGCTCGCTTCGCACTACATCCTCAACAAGTCGACACAGGTGGACGAGCACGTCATCTACCCGTTCGTGCACTCATCCAGCAACTGGAGGACCGCAGACGACATGCTGCGACCCATTCGCATCCCCGACGTGTTGCCCTCGTCGCTTCCACAGACGAGCGAGTTCAGCATGGTAGCCGGAGAGTTCTGCGAGGTCTATTCCAAGCCGGACGAGAAGCGAGCATGGCATGTGGTGGCCACCTGCTTCTTCATCGATACGGCCAAGAATGTGCTGCGCTACCTCGAGACGTTGAACCATCTGCTGCCCGTTGGCGGACACTGGATCAACGCAGGCCCGCTGCTGTGGCATTTTGAAAACTCGGGCAACTCTCGCAGCGGTGCGAGCGACAGTTTGAGCATCGAACTCACGCTCGACGAGCTGATCCAGCTCTTGCCCCAGATGGGCTTTGAGCTCGAGGTGAGTTCGACACTGAACCGCACTGTTCGACCTGATTCCATCAAGCTGACCCCTCCTTGTTTTTCGTCTTTTCCCTCTTGTTGTCGACAGGAACGCCGCGAGCTGTCACCCACACCGTACACGGGCATGTTCAATGGCATGCTGCAGTACCATTATCTGCCCGCGTTCTTTGTATGTCGCAAGGTGCGAGACGTCGAGGCCGCACCGGTCGTGTAGCAGCAAATAGAAGGAGGGAAAATGTTTTGCATTTTTGTCATTCAGATCCTCGCCATGGCACGGATTACACGATTGAGACCAATGTCGGCTTAAACGTGAGCCTTGGCATCAGTCTGGGCAGCCTTGAAGCGCTCCTCGGCCTCCTTGAAGTTGATGACCGACCAGATGTTCTTAAAGTAGTCTGTGGGAGGAAAGGAAAGCGGATGTGAGTGACAGTCAAATTTGAAGGAGGCAGGTCGGGTCTGCAATACTCGCCAGCCTTGACGTTCTTGTACTGGAGGTAGAAAGCGTGCTCCCAAGCGTCGACACCGATGATGGGGTGGTGCGAGATGAGAGGGTCCTGGTCCTTGGTGGTGACAACCTCGAGCTTCGAGTTCTTGGGGTTGAAACCGAGCCAGCCCCAGCCGGAGCCCTGGATGGTGGCGATGGTAGCGTTGAAGGTCGACTTGAGGTTGTCAAGCGAGCCAAAGTCACGCTCGACGGCCTGCTTGAAGGGACCGTCCTGCAGCTGTCCACCGCCCTGCGAGGCGGGGGCGAGGTTCTTCCAGAAGAGCGAGTGGTTGATGTGTCCACCGCCGTTGAACTTGATGGCGCTCTGCAGCTCGATCTGCTTGCGGACGTCGTTGCCCGAGATGGCCGTGTTGTAGGCCTTGATGGCGTTGTTCAGGTTGGTCACGTAGAGCTGGTGGTGCTTGGTGTGGTGGATGGTCATGATCTCCTCGGAGATGGCGGGCTCGAGCGCATTGTAGGCGTAGGGAAGCTGGGGGAGAGTGTGCTCAGACATGTTGGGCTGACGTTGATGTTTGGGAGTGTGTGGTGGTGAAGAAGCGAGTGGATGAATCCGTGGCGGCAAGCGAGTTTATATTCTGAATCAGCTGTGGGTGAACGAGCCATTCACCACTTTTGCGCTTTCTGCTGTTGTATGACTCTATCTCCGTCGCTCAGTGCGTGCTCGTGAAATGGCGGCGGCCACTCCGGCTTTTCCGCGCTCGGCTGCTCAGACGGGCCAAAAGAGAAATTCTGGCGGCTTCGATCAGTGCGCAGCTTGTTACGCCATCGACTGCTGGCCCGTGCTCGTTGTGCTCCAGCTGAGCGTGGCTAGTGTATAGAAACGCAATAATATGCTAGTCTAACATACAAGCATTGATAGTGTAGGGGTATCATGAGTCGTTGCCACTCATAGCTTGTCCAAGGCGTGACTACCGATTCGACTCGACCGGGGTTCGAGTCCCCGTCAATGCATTGTTTTTTGTTTTTGTTGTTGCAGGTGCAGGTTTTATACCTTTTTCACCTCTTCTTTTGCTTATCCGCTGGGAGCTTTGCATCTGCTCTGGAGTCTCGAGCAGGCCAGACACGGTCTGCAGTTGCAATTGCAAGACGGATAGGGGCGAAGGTATTGTTGTGGGACGTGCGAGCTATGGGATCCTCCACCCAAGCTTTGGCTCATTTGAATTTATTTTTGGTACCGTCACTCGACAGCTTTTGGCCGGTTCGACAGATGGTTTGCCAAGCGGCTTGTCGACGCTTCGAAAGCTTGTACTAGATGGATCTTGGCGGTCTTCGAGCCTCCCCCCACACGTCAAGTAAGGAGGAAAGGACAATTAAGGTAGGTGAGAGCTATCCAAATACGACCGTCATGCTCGGCGTCGTCAATGAGTGTTCAGCGTGCTTGGCATGAATGGGAGCGAGTTCGTGGGCAACGGCGATTTGGACTCAGCGCGAATTTGGCCTTGCCAAAAAAAAAAGCAGCATTTCGCTTCTCTCGCTTCTCTCGCCGCCGTTGCTTATCAGCTTGCTCTCTCGTTGCTGTTTCGCCATCATCCGCCATCTCCAAAAGCACACACACGGCCGCTCCGAGGGCCGCCTTCCGTCTAGATCAAGAACAGGAACCTGCTTCGTTTGTCCACGCAACTCATATACGCAAGGGTCATCGCTCACCACACAGCCTGCCAACGGTGGCAGCGCTTAGATTTGCGCCCAACATGAGGCACTCGCTCCTCCTCCCCACCGCACAATACATCGAGCACGGCCAGAAGGGGGCACCCATCCTCGGTCTCATCAAGGTCACTGCTTCATCCATCCTCGAGGTCGTCATCCTCTCCTCGGTCGGTTTCATCCTCGCACGAAGGGGCATCATCGATAAACGCACACAGACCAAGATCAACAAGCTCAACGTCTCGTTCTTCACCCCGGCGCTGCTCTTCTCCAAAGTAGCCTTCACGCTCAACCCGGCGCGACTGGCTGAGCTCATCATCGTGCCGCTTGGGTTCGTCATCGTCACCGTCGTCTCCACCCTCAGTGCACTCGTACTATCATGGACCGCCAGACTCTCGCCGGCTCAGCGCAACTTTGCGATCGCGTGCGCCATCTCGCCCAACTCCAACTCGCTGCCTGTGGCGCTCATGCAGTCGCTCGTCGTGACAGTACCCCAACTCCACTGGGATGAGCAAGGCGAGCCCGAAGACACGGTCGACGGCATGCTCGGTCGAGCACTCACCTACCTCGTCCTCTTTAGCACCCTCGGCATGTTCCTCCGCTGGAGTGTGGGTGCCAAACTCCTCAGCAGCGTCGAGGAGGACACCGCCGACGACCATAGCGATGTCCAGCAGCACCCTAGCCCCACTTCGTCCGCCAGCGAAGGTGATCACCACCAGTCGCGCCCCCAGATCACCCTGCGCAGACCCACCGGCGAGCGACGCCGACCCGAGTCCAAGCGCAGTGGCCCTCCCGCCTGGGCACGCAGCTTCCCCAATTCGCCCGATGCGCAACAGCGCGCCAACAACTTTGGTGCTGCCAGGGGCGAAGACGGCTTTGACGAGGACGTCGAGGACGAGCCTTTGGAGCGCTACGAGGAGGAAGGCCAGATCACCTTGCCCGGCGCGAGTAACAGTCGTGAGAACCGTTCCTGCTGGAAGGTCGTCAAGACGACCACGCACAAGTGGTTCCACAACTTTGTCCTCCGTCCACTCAGTGCCATTGGCAGCTTCATGACGGCACCGCTGTATGCCGCCGTGATTTCGCTCATTGTCGCTGTCATCCCGCCGCTGCAGAAGTTCATCGACTCGCTCGAGCCTGTGGTGGGCGCACTCGAGACGGCGGGTGCCTGCAGTATTCCTCTGACCATGGTCGTGCTCGGTGCCTACTTTGTCGCCGACGCTTCGGCGGTGCAGCAGAAACAAGGCTCGATTCCCAAAGCCGTTCCACCGAGCGCGCCTGCCGGAGACGGATCCACCTCCGCGACCGGTCCTCAGCCCACGGCGCCCAACTCGACGCCGAAGCCGGTGAACGGCAATGGCGGCAACAGCGACGTTGACGATCCTTGGCGTCGCACGTCGCTCGAATCGTCGGTCACGTCGGGCGAGTCGACGCTGGTGCAAGCCAAGGACACCAAGCGCAAGGGGCTGGGTTCGTGGATGGGCAAGAACCCCTGGAACAGCAGCGCCTCTTCCAACGGCGGATCCGACATTGAAGAAGGCGGAGCACGATACACCGAAGAGCCGTCTTCGTACAACCACGCCTCCGCGTCTTCCTCCTCCGCAGCACCGGGCACACAAGAGCCCGAAGACGAAGCAGCACGCAACGCCGACCTCAACAGCCGCCGGTCCGCGGGGCGCTTCCAGAACGCCATCTCGAAACAGGCGTCGGCGGCGACGATGGAGAAGCGCACCATCGCCGTGGCCATCTCGTCGCGCATGATCTTGACGCCGTTGATCCTGCTGCCCTTTGTCGCGTGGTACGCCATGGCGACGGCGAGCAACGTCATGGACGACCCTGTGTTTGTCGCGTGCGCGTGTCTCATCATCGGATCGCCGCCGGCGCTGACGCTGGCGCAGATCACGAGCCAGTCGGCCAACGGCAACCCGAGCTTCGAGCGGTTGATCTCCAAGACGATTTTTACGGCGTATACCTTCTTGGCTGCTCCGACGACGGTTTTGTTGGTGCTCACTGCGTTGGTGATTACGGAGAACGACAAGAACAAGTGAGGCAGATAGGAAGCTTTCGGTGTTGTACACGACCGAGAATCTTATTTTTTTGCGTTTGCGTTTGCTTTTTGCTCATTCTTCCCGCGTCGAGAGTGCATGATTGTCCGTCTGAGAGGCGTGAACGCTGAGCGCAAACACACTCGCATGATCGACGAGCAATCCTCGTTGAGCAGTCATCGCTGGTTCGTTCGATCGGGTTTTCTTGTGCGTAGAAAGTATGATTACAGGGCGCATTTGAAATCTAAGCCAGCGCGGACATCTATGCCTGGGAAGCGGGCTTGAAGTCGCCGTTGTCGGAGCTCTTTCCGGCGACGTCGTCGATGGTGAGCTCGCCCGAGATGATCTGCTCGAGCATCTTCTTGGGGATGGTCCAGTCCTTGAACATGTGGTGCGGGATGTTGTTGGTCCTGCAGTAGGTGGCGAGGTCGTTGTCCTGCTTGTCCTTGACGAAGAGCACGTCGGCGTGGCGTGCGGCCGACATGTCCGAGATGCCGTCGCCGGCAAAGAAGAGCGTGGGGCGGTTCTTGAGCTCGCGGTAGGGCGCGATGGAGAGCGACTTGTCGTGGCCAAAGTGGTTGTCCGGGTGGCGGTAGACGAGCTCCCACGTGGTGCCCTTCTGTTCGGGGTCGGTGAACTTGACCTCGTTCGAGATGACGTCGATCTCGTTGGCGTCCTTCTCGCCGATAAGGTTCGAGAGGATGCTGCGGATGATGGGCGTCATACCGGACGACACGATGATGACGGGGATGTTGTTGGCCTTGGCAAAGGCGTAGAACTCCTTGAAGCCAGGGTCGAGCGTGACATCGCGGCGAACGAGCTCCTCCATCTCGGCAAAGGGACGGTGCACCGACTCGATCATCTTCTTGAAGCCCTCGCGGTAGCTGACACGCTCCTCGACAATCTCGACGTTGATCTTCCTGCGCTCGGTGTAGCCCATTCCGACCGTGTCGACCATGTGGTCGTTCGAGTCCTGTGTGGTTGTAGGGGCTAAGATGTCAGCAACAGTTCTTCAGCCATATCGTATCTGATTCGGTTCGCAAAGACGACTTACGAGGAGCGTGATGGTACCGTCAAAGTCGGTAAGGAAGACGTACTTGGCGTCGGCGTACTTGAGGTGCGACATGGTTTGCTGCTGTGCGAATTCCCGACGGAAGTGAGATGAGAGGGAGGATAGGATGGTGGTTGGTCGGAACGATAGAGTGGAACGTGCGGAAGACAAAGCACTATATACGGACCGATCGGCGCTCCGTGAGAAGATCGAGCTGGCGCAACTTTTGTTGACCAAATGCGTGTGCGTGTGTGTGGATTTCATTTGAGAATCTCTCTCGACTGTCTGGATCGACGTGAGGGCTTGGAGCGTGCGTGCGTGCGTGCGTTGGCGTGAGTGCACCCTGGAAATCTCGCTCGCTCGGTGCTGCCGCTCGGTTGGATGCACTTTTCCTCTGTGCTTTTTGACAAACGCGTGTGTGTGCTGCTGCACCAAGTGCGCAATCGTGCCTCGTTCGCAACATTCTCCGACGTGGCCCTTTTGCTGGCTCAATCGATTCGGTACCATCGGCGTCGAGAGCGAAGCGCCTTACAGTGGCCTGTCAGCGTTCTCACACACTCTTACTCGTGCTCTCTGACACGGTGACCGATCGATAAAGTCGTTGCCTGCAGGATGCACTGCAGGGGATTTGCAATCGGGCCTGCCGCAGCTGTCACCCATTTCGGATCTCATTTCGACGCAGTGGGTGCGCTTTGCTCTCTTGCAACGGCTTTCGTTGAACAACGTGGCTTCTCTCACTGCTCTCTGACCATGTCAATCCCTTCGATTGAACCGCTTCTCGCTGCAAAACATTCGCGATTCGTATCCGGAGCGAACAAACTGTTTCGAACTGTGCGAGAATGAACCAACCAAACAGCGGACCGATTCCGAAAGCGATGCGAGCGAAACGTCATGCTGCAGTTGCCAACAAACACTTTGGATCGCTGGAACCGTGATTTCAGGGGCTTTTCTCCGTTGAGCGCACGTTGGCCCACAATCGATTTTGAGGCCCGATGCAGATCAAAGCAAGATCGAAATCGGATCTCGTGCCGATCACTTGCGAACCAGCTTCGGGTGTGACAGCGTTGGCTACGATGCTCACACTCGTCACTCAGCTGGCAGCAGATGGTCAAGAATACGCAGATAGGATTACATTGACTGCCAGCATGCAGTCATTCGGACCGACGAGATCGGTCTACAGGAAAGGGGCCGTTCGTGAGGCAAACGCAGCCAGTCTCGCGGGGAATCGACTTGTGCTTCCATCTGAGAACACGCCCGCTCATCCCTGCATGGGAACCGGCGCATCAGCAGCAGCCTCGACATCGCCCTCGCCCTGGTGAGCCTCCTGCGACGAAGCCTCAGCGATGGGCACATCTCCGTCGTGGCCGTCGTGGCCGTCGTTGCCGCCATTGACGCTGCTGCCACCACCACCTCCCTGTCGGAAGTCGGTCCAGCGGCGGTTGAATTCAATCTCGAGCGGCCTGCCACCGTAGACGTAGCTGTTGAACTTGGCGATCGCCGTCTCGGCGTCTTCGACCGTCGCAAACTGTACCACGCCTACACCCTTGCTCCTGCCGTGCTCAAACACGATCTCGGCCTCGTCCACCTTGCCCGTCGTCTGGAACAGCTCCACCAGGTCCTCGTTCGACGTCGACCACGGCAGGTTCCGCACAAAGATCTGTTGCGACGGTGGAGCCGGCGCGGCGGGCGCGCGGGCGCTGGCAGGCCCCGTAGGGCGGCCGCCGTACGCAGGTGCCGCGTACCGATCGCCGTAGCCTCCTCCGTAGCCGCCGCCGTATCCACCGCCGTAAGGGTCACCGCCGTAGCCGCCTCCGTAAGGATCACCGTATCCGCCGCCGTAGCCACCGGGACCGCCGAACCCACCTCGGACGCCGTACGCACCGCCAAAGCCACCACCACGTCCACCACGTGCAGGAGGTCCGTAGCCGCCTCGGCCGTAAGGGTCCATGGGAGGAGCGCCGGCAAACTTGTCCAGCCTCACCTCGAGCATGCGTCCGCGGAAGTCGTAGCCGTGGTACATGGCGATCGCATTCGAGGCGTCGTTCGAGTTGCCAAATGCGACGATGCCCGTGCCCTTGGAGCGTCCGTCGGGGCCCATGTTGACGTCGGCACGCGTGACGTTGCCCGCCGACCTGAACAGGTCCTTGAGGTCCTGCCAGCTGACATCGTATGGCAGGTTGGAAACAAACAGCTGCGTGGGTGCGCCTCCGGCAAAGCCACCATAAGGAGGGGGAGGACCGCCAAAGAAGCCACCTCGGCCAGGAGGACCAAAGCCTCCACGGCCACCGGGACCACCGAAGCCGCCGCGTCCAGCGCCACGAGGAAGAGCGCCCGGAGTGCTGCCGTAACGCACTTCGTCTTCTCGGTCCTGTTGAAGTACAATCAAAACGTGTTAGCTGTGTTTCTGAGCTGTTTGTTCCTGCCAGCGACTTGGTGATAGACGTACCTCTCTAACAAACACTTGACGACCCTCGAGCTGCTTGTTGGTCATTTGGGTGATGGCCTTCTGTGCCTCTTCGGGCGAGCTGTATTCGACGATACTGTTGACGCGACAAGAGAGAGGGTGAGAGTCAGAAATGCACTCAAGAGTAGTAGGATCCTTGCAAAGCATCTCGATACCTACCCGCAGCCCTTGGAGCTTCCGTTGGGAAGAGTGAGCACCTCGGAAAACACGACATTACCAGCTGTAGTCGTGACAGTGATCGTCGATGGAAGATAAACGTCGAGTCGGATGTAGACCGGTAGATAGAGCCCCCAATAACCCAACCAAGGACAAAAGCACAAGACAACCTTCCCATCAGCAATCCGTCCATACTACCATCCGATCTCTTTGTTGACCAGCTGCGTCGTAGAAAGCAAAATATCAAGCTAAGCCAAGCGATTGACTACCCACCCTCCCTCATAAAGTCCTTGAGCGTGTTCCACTTGACGCCGTAGCTGAGGTTTCCCACGTAGACCCTGCAGTTCTTCTGACTCTTTCTTGAAGCTTCGATGGCAGCGTGTTGCGATGCCATGACGCGGTCCTGAAAGGTGCGAGAACGGTCGGAGCGGTCGCGGTGCGAATCACGGCGGTAGGACGAAGGCGCACCGCCGGCGACGGGCGAGCGCGAACGGGCTCGATCGTGCGACATGGTGTCGCGGTCGTAGCTGTCGACGTAGTGCGACTGGTCGTCGTTGCGGTCTCCTGCTGTAGAAGTGCGGGCAAAGGAGTCGACGTCAGTGCTCCGCACTTGCAAACACGTTGATGGTCCGCGCGAATGCAGCTTACCTTCAGACATGGCGAGGTCTCTATGCAGATTGGTGTGAAGCTTGTCGATGGTGTTGGTTGCGGAAGAAAGGTGGAAGGTTGTAAAAAGCGCGACCCTGCAGGTTGTCAGGCAGTTGGCGCACAAACGCTCGGTTCCGCCACTTCCCCACCCAAAAATTCCTGAAAAAAAAGCAAAAAAAGAAATGCATTGACGGGGACTCGAACCCCGGTCGAGTCGAATCGATAGTCACGCTTTGGACAAGCTATGAGTGGCAACGACTCATGATACCCCTACACTATCAATGCTCACATGTTTGACGTGGAGAATATAGTATACACAGTGGCAACCTGACTGCGACGCCAAGAACCAATATGCAGGAGCCTCTCGCACAGACGCACTTTGCAGCACACACTTTGTCGGCTGTGCCGCGTGGTGATGACAAGTGAATCGAGAAAAGAGGCTTCGACTCTCAAGCCCATCCTGCATCGATAGACTCCTATTGCCCCTCTCCGACTCGACATCTCTCAACGCTGCTCCTCGATCACTCAGCCCATCCTACGACCCACTCGGATCCTCCTAGTAGACACGCGCTCGTCACCGCGTTATCGAAAAGCACCGAACCGAGCTGGCGCTGCACACGGCCGCAGCGACGCGGACCATGTCGCAATATGGCCAGGCTTACCAAGCCAACGCCTATCCACACGCTGGACACCAGCGCATGTCGACGCCTCAGTCTGGATACCAAATGCAGCAGCAGCAGCAGCAGCAGCAGCAGCAGCAGCCATCCATGGCGGCCGCCTACCAGCAGCCGTACAAGGGCACGCTGGCTCCGGGCACCAGGGTCAAGGTCGGCAACATCACCGTCACCGTCAAGCGCTACCTCTCGGAGGGCGGCTTCGCGCACGTCTACCTCGTCACTACCGCTCAGCCCATCCCCATGCCTTCATCCGTTACAGGCGCCGTCAGCGCATCCATGGCGAATAACAGCGCAACCGCGGAGCGCGGCGAAACCGTCCACGTGCTCAAGAGGATGGCCGTGCCGGACAAAGCTGCCCTCGCCGACGTAAGAAGGGAGGTCGAGGTGCACAAGCTGCTGCGCAACCAGGCCAACATCGTCCACTTCATCGAGGCCTCCGCGACCTCGTTGCAGGGAGGCGGATACGAGATCTTCATCCTCATGGAGTACTGCTCGGGCGGTGGAATCATCAGCCTCATGAATGCACGCCTGCGCGATCGTTTGCGCGAAGAGGAGGTGCTCAAGATCTTTGGCGACGTCTGCGCAGGTGTCGCCGTCATGCACCACCTCGACCCGCCCCTCATGCATCGCGATCTCAAGGTCGAAAACATCCTCATGGCTCCCTCCACCGATCCTGGCACCATCCCCGGCTCGCGCTCCACCTCCTCCAACCTCAAAGCCACCTTCAAGCTCTGCGATTTCGGCTCAGCGGCGCCCGTCCTCTCACGCAAGCCCGCAAAGAGCATGGACGAGGTCAAGCGTGTCGAAGCGGACCTGAACAAGCACACCACTTTGCAGTACAGAGCTCCCGAGATGGTCGACGTCTACCAGCGCCGCGTCATTGATGAAAAAGCCGACATCTGGGCTCTTGGCGTGCTTCTATACAAGCTTTGTTACTACACAACCCCCTTCGAGGAAAACGGAGGCGGTCCCTTGGCGATTCTCAACGTGCAGTACCGCATCCCACCGCAGCCCGTCTACTCGGACCGCCTCAAGCAGCTCATCCACTCGATGCTCAAAGAGCAGAGCACGGATCGTCCCACCGTCGACCAGGTCATCCTCAACGTTCACCAGATCCTCGGCACACGCCCTCCCCAGGCTGCAGTACACTATGCTCAAGCCGCTGCCAGCGGCAAGATCGCCGCTCCCCTTCCCACCTTGGTCAGCGGTGGCTCCAAGACCTTGTCTGCATCCGATGCCGCCTCCTCTTCGCCGGCCAAGTCCAAACCCACCGGCGGCATCGACGCCAACCTTATTTCAATGGGTCCGTCCAAAAAGGAGCTCGAACAGGCCGAGGCACGCCAACTCGAGCTGCAGGCCCAAAGCATCACACCCATGCGTCGCGGCCGACCCACCAAGTCTTCGGCCGAAACCGCCGATTCGCCGGCCAAAAAGCTCGACGAGGGCTTGCTCAAGAGCAGCAGCCCGCCTGCGCCCTCGGCATCGGAAGCACCAGCCAAGAGCACGCCTTTGTGGAAGGTACCGGATGCCAAGCCGTCGTCGGTCAAGACGGGACCGCTCATCGAAGGGTTTGGCGATTCTTTCGCTCCCGCACCCACCAGTGCAGGTCCGGAAAGCCCACCGGTGCTTCCCAAGCGACCGACGCCATCCTCTGTCTCGCCTGAAGCCAGTGGCAACGCTGTGGGTGCTTCCGAGCGAGCCATCGACAAGAACCTGCTGCGTGCCTCGTCAGCGTCCACTGCTCCGTCGCCGGCACTCTCGCCGTTGAGGCACAGTCCCGCTCTGCCTGGATTCAGCGTCGCTCCCAGTCCTGCCGCCTCACCGCTCCCCGTCAGCTCCACTGCAAAAGATGCGCCGCCCGCTGCTCCCGCACCGGCTCAGAAGAGCGGAGGCACGCCTCGCGACGAGCTCACCGACCGCTTCCCGAGCCTGGAAGAGCTCGATGCACGCTACGCCGCGCCGGCGGCTTCGAGCTCGCCGAGCTCGAGTGCGCCAGCGTCTGCGCCTTCCAGTCTGCCCTCGGCAGGCGCGGGGGGACAGGTGAGTGTGCCTGGCCTCGCCAACCGCGCGAGCGTCGGCGCCATGGCGGGGCGATTCGAGCGGCCGTTCGAGCCGCAGCCGCAGCGGCCTGGCTCGGGCAGAGCGGCGCTCAACAAGTCTGCTACCATCTCTGCGTTTTCCGGCGTGGGCGACAGCGCGTCCAAGGCTCGCTCGGGCAGCGTGTCCAACCGGCGGCAGCCGTCTGTCATCGCGCACGACCGCGTGGGTAAGGAGCACGAGCCCAAGATGTCCGGCGCGAGCAGTTCTCTCAGAAAGACGCCGGCCTCGAAAGACTGGCTCACCGGCGACGTGTCTGATCAGGAAGAGGAGCAACGCACCGAAGCTGCGGGAGCTGCTCAACCGCGAGCCGCGAGCCGCAGCCCATCGGCAGCGCAGCGCGGCGCGGCGCAGGAGGTGGAAGCGGACGACGCTTCGTCCGACGACGACGAGCCTGCTGAGCCGGAAGAAGCGGTGGCACAGCGGCCTGCGCTTCCACCGCGTCTGTCTGCCGATCGGCTGTCCTCGTTCACCGGTGCCGCTGGTCGTCCTGCTCACGCCGCGCCGATGCAAGCAGACGAGGATGGCGCGAACGGCAAGACAGGCCGACCGGAGCGACCGCGCATCACGCCCGGGCGCGTCAAAGCGCCGTCGTGGCTCGTGGATGCCGTCGACTCGCCCACCGCTGCCGAGCGGCTCATGTCGACGAGCCAAGGCGCCAGCGCGGGGTACGGCGGCCTCAAGTCGCCCGGTGCAGCCGCCGAGCTGCTCGTGTCGCCCGTCACGGACGCTACGGCGGCAGAACAGCTCGACGAGGCGGCGAGGAGGGCGCAGCACCAGCTCGAGGCGCTGCTGCGTGGGCCTGCGGAGGACGAGGAGCCCGGTCCGGTGCTCGCGTCGGTGGCGAAAGTGAAGGCGCCCGCGTGGGACGATGACGTCGAGGAGGATGTGAGGGAGATGAAGGCGCTGCCGAAGCCGGATATTCTGGCGGGGATGGGCAAGGCTGCTAACGGGCAGAAGCCGTCTCCGCCACCTGTCCTTCCAGCGACGAGCAAACCGGCCTCGTCGAGCTTGTCGACCATGGGCTCGAGGTCGGACTCGCAACCCGACCCGTCGCAGCTGCAGGAAAAGCAGCTGGTCGACGTCGCCGCCTCTCGCGCTACCGTCGACACGGTCAAAGACAAGCTGAGCGCGATCTCGCTCACTGCGCCCGAGCAGCCGGCTGCGGTGTCGAGCGGGCGAGCCAAGCCGTCCACCCTCGCAGCGCAGCGCGGCGCACACGATGTCGCGAAACCAGCGGTGATGCAGCCGAAGCGACCGACGCCGATCCGGCCGCCCAAGTCGGCGCACCTGCGCTCGTCCAGCGGCGCAGCGGGAGCGGGCGCGCTCAAGCCGTGGGAGCGCGAAGCGGCCCAGTCGGCCGCTGCGTCCAAGAACGGCGTGGTCAAGAGCTCCGCGCTGCCCGCGGCGTCGACGATGCGTCTGCACGCTGTCGACGATGCGGATCGCGGAGTGCGCGGAGCGGGCGGAGCGGGGGAAGAGGACCGCTTCAGTGGTGTCTCGAGCTTGATTTCAAGGTGGCAGCAGAACGTCGAGTCGAATGCGCCTGGTTGGGGACGCATCGGTGGCGAGGGGAAGGTGGGGGCGGGGTCTAGAGTCGCGAGCCAGGCCGCGCAGTCGCGGGATAGGTTCGCTGCGAGTGGCGCCCAGTAGGCTCTCCATTCGCTCAATGCATGTCTTGGTCTTGTTCTGCGCTCGCGCTCGTGCTGCAGTTCAATGCACTGCACACCATCGTTGCGCACACTCGACCCTCAACCTTTCCGCACACCCGTTCCGCACCAACCCTTCCCTCACCAATCCTCCACTCAGCCAGTCGAACAGTCGAACAGTCAACAAGAATTCACATTTGCATCGCATCAATCAAGAGTGAAACAAGAAGCGGGGAAAAGGTGGGGAGACAACGAGAGGAGCGAGAGAGAGAAGAGCGATCACCGTAAGACAAAGAGGTAGCGAAGGAGTGAGGGGAGGTCGGGGGACAGATCGCGGGGATCGAGGAGGTGGAGGAGGGAGCGGACGGTTGGGGGGGCACGAGCGGCGCGGCTTCTAGGCTGGAGGGGCGGAGGAGTGCGCTTGTTGCGTTGAACGGTCTGCGCGCGGCCCACTGCTCTGCAGATCCAAGGCAACTCCTCAGCGACGAGGCGAAAGAGGCACATCTTTTCCTGGTCGCTGTGTCATCGACAGCGCTCTATTCGAGCTGCTTTGGGCGGGGAGGCAGCGCTTGTGGCTTTGTTCGCAGCGTGTGGACAAGCCGTCGAGATCGTGCTGCGATGCAGGTTCGACTCTCGTCGCCTCGCCCCGTGTGTTGGTGCAATGCCAGTTCGAGCCTCGTCGGTCGGTCGATCTTATTGCCCGCTTTGCATCCGCGTCTGCTCTCTTCTTGCCCTCCTCCTACAACCCCGTGCGTGCCTTCCCAACCCTCCTGCGCGCCGTACCCACGTAGCGAGTGCCGCCTCACTTGCCATCCGACTTTTTCTTCTGCTTCCGAGGTGGCGTCACGGGGCGGCCCATGTTGATGCCGCCGTATGCGTATTTTTGCTTCTTCTCCGCTGGCTTGAGGATCTGGAAGGAACAGAGCAGCGTCTCGTCGACGCTCATCATGGCGCCGGCATTGTCAAACTCGCCGCAGTAGTTGGGCGCCGAGAAGAGCGTGACGAGCTGGCGCTTGGCAAAGAATTCGTAGCCGTCCTCGACGACCTGATGCGCTCGGCAGATGAGATCCATGTCGTGTTTTTGCAAGAACCGCGAGACGACGTCCGGGCCAAAGGTAAACGAGACACCACGGTCGTTTTCCGACCAGCCCGAGATGTCCTTGTCGGGATCGGACCAGAGCAGGTCGCAGAGCAGGCCCGTGTCTGGCACGTCGGTGGGACGCATGACGCGACGGATCTGCTCCATGCTCTGGAGGTCGGGCGAGAGGCCGCCGTGCATGGTGAAGATCTTTTCGTCAATGATGGCGGCGATGGGGAGGCAGTTGAAGCAGTCGGTGAACGTCTTCCAGAGCTTGATGTTGAAGCGACGCTTGCACTCGTCGTAGAAGCCGTAGATGCGGTTGATGCTGGCGCACTCGTGGTTGCCGCGCAGGATGAAGAAGTTCTCGGGGTACTTGATCTTGTATGCGAGCAGCAGGCAGATGGTCTCGAGCGACTGCTTGCCACGGTCGACGTAGTCGCCCAAGAAGAGATAATTCGCCTCGGGCGGGAAGCCGCCGTACTCGAACAGGCGTAACAAGTCGTAGTATTGCCCATGGATGTCACCGCAGATCTTGATGGGTGCCTCGAGCTCGAGGAGGATGGGCTGGTTGATAAAGATGTCCCTCGCCTTGAGGCAGAGATACTTGATCTCGTACTCTTCGAGGTGGACGGGCTTGCCTGGACGCGAGCCGCGCACCTCTAGGAGACGGTCGATGACGTTGTCGAGATCTACCTCGGGGGTAGTGTTGTCGGCCATTGTGCTGTGTGAGTGAAGCGGCCTGATGTCAAGCTGAGGTGGTGAGTGCATATACGGGGTGCGGGGTTGAAGAGGTTGGAGTCGAGAAGAAGGAAGAGGAGAGCAGTTGTCAGCAAGGCAATTGCGCTTGGAGGTTAGGCAGCAGAGGCGACGCTAATGCGGCTTTGCAGGCGATGATCCCGGTGAAAGTCGGAAAGCATGGATGCGGTCGCTGCCCCATCTTGCGACGCATTGTATGGATCGCGAGAGAAGCTCGACGGCTGGCAAGAGGATGTAGCGTTTACTGATCATCCTCCTCCACTTGGTCCTGACGATGCTGCTAGAACGATGATGGTGCGGAATGCGTGGTGGCCCGCAGCAGTGTCGAAAAATGCCGAGTGGCTGCTGCGCAAAGAATACTTACGGACAGACGTGAATGTGCTGGATGAGCACTCGGTTGACGTCAACGGATCTTGTCACAGAGTGCGATCGGACCACTCGGTCAGGCGATGCTGCGCTAGGTCGGGCGAAGCAAGGAAGAGCGCGGCTGGCTGCGGAGTGTGCGAGCTCGAGTAGATAGCGGGCTGATCGAGCGGGAGGACGCGTGCCAAGGCCGAGTCGTGGGGGTCAAGCGGCGCGCGTGGTGGAGCGGGATGAGCTCGAGATGGTCGTGGTCGTGGTCGAGAGAGAGCTCCAAAACGAGACGCGCGTGACTGAGCTGCTAGAGACTTTGACGAGAGTGAGCCGCAGCTGAGCGTGGTGGTGCTGATGCAAAGACAAAGAACGACAACACCAGCTGATTGCGAGAGGGATGGTGTTGGGAGAGCTGAACAGCGTGCCGGGCGAGATAGACTCGGATGCGATGGCAAAGCAGAAAGCTGAGGCTGAGCTTTTTGCTGCGATTCGTGTGGCTCTGCGAGAGAGAGGGCGCCGTCAGTCTCGCGAGATGCCAAACGGGCGAAAATGGGCAAAGCAAAGCAAAGTCGAGGCGAGGCGAGGCCAAGCAGAAAAATCAATCCAAAAATCAAGAAAAGAGAGCGGCAGCGTGTGTGCGTGTCGGTGTGGATGTGGCCAGCGCGAGACCATCACCTTTTTGCTAGTCAGGCTGGGGCGAGCCAGCTGAGCGAGCCCGCTGAGCCTTGGTCTCAATATCGCACGACGCGATCAGAGTGTTGACTTTTGAAACCAATTTGAATTGCGTGGATGCGACTGCCCTTATCGTTGGGTTAGTGATCACTTGAACCATTTCGCGCAAATTGTATTCACCACAACAACGAACCCCCTTGGAATTTACGGGGTTTGAGTCGAGCAGCTGAAATTCGCTTTTTCTTTTTTTTCTTTTTTTTTTCTCAACGCGTTGACCAACTGCTGCTGCTGCTGCTGCACACAGCCTTGAGAAGAACGACAAACGATCGCGCGTCTCGCTTTCGGTTCAGGGAGGAGGCCCGAGCTCGTTCCCACTCCCAATCCACAAAGACACGGTAACCTTTGTGTACGCAACTTTTCTCTTCCCTTATAGACTCTGCGCGCGCCCGTCGTATATAGGTATTATACCTGCCTTCCACAATGCACTGGAAACGGTATAACCTTGAAAACAGCAGGTGAAAGGGGTTCGATTCCCCTCGGGCGCATCTACGTTTCTTTTGCCTCTTTTTTTGCTTCACGCCTGTCCATGTTCGTGGAAGGTGACAGTGATGTCAAGACACACAAGACGCTAGATTGATGTGCAGAATGCAAGGCCGTGTTGATTCCTCGATAGCAATACAAGAAGATTTCTTTTGCCGTGCGTTCAGTCCTCGTAGACCCCCGCAACGAGACACAAATTCCTCGGCGTGAAATGCACATCCAGCACGGGCGTGCGCTTGGTATGGAACGTGGCGACGCAGTCTGCGCTGGTGCGTGCGAGCTCGGTGCCGCCCATGTGCGCGGCGGCGACGGCGGACAGTCCGGCGTTGGCGAGCTGCGCCACTGCCGGAGCTGCTCCTCCGCCCACTGGCGCTGCTGCCGCCGTTGCTGCTTGTTGTGCCTCGAGCGATCCCTTCGGCGGGGTCCTGCGCGCGCCACCGGCGGCACGCACGTCCCAGCAGCGCACGCTGCAGTCCTCGCTCCCCGTGACCAGCAGCGAGCCGTCGGCGGAAAAGTCCATCGCATACACGCGTTCGGTGTGGCCCCACATCTTCTTGATCCTCCGCCCGCTCGCGAGATCCCACAGCGAGACGCACACGTCGTTGACATGCGCGCCGCTGCTCACCGGGTCCACGCCATCCACGCCCGCAAACTGGCCCGCCGTGCCGTTGCCGCTCGCCGCCGACGCCAGGTACCGCCCGTCCGGACTCACTTTGAGACACGAGATCGCCGACTGGTGCCCGACAAACAGCCGCACGCACGCGCTGCGCTGCACGTCCCACAGCCGGCAGCTGCGGTCCGAGCTGCCCGTGGCCAGGTACAGGCTGTTCGGGTGGAACGCGAGGCAGTCGACGTCCGACAGGTGGCCCGCATACATGCGCAGCGGGTTGACGCGCTCCGTGCTCCACAGCCGCGCCGTTTTGTCTGCGCTCGCCGTGGCAAAGTACGTGCCGATCGGGCTCCACTGCACGTCCCACACGGGATGCTGGTGGCCGCGGTACGCCACGAGCGCGCTGTACGTGTCCAGGCTCCACAGCCGCGCCGTCGCGTCCGCCGAGCAGCTCAGCAGGTGCCGCGGCGCACTCGCCGACCCGCCCACCGGGTCGAAATCCACGCCGTACACGGGCCCAGAATGCCCGATCAGCCGGCGCGTCGAGTAGCCCTCGGCCTCGCGCTGCTTGGCCAGCGTGCGTCCATCGCGCACCGACGACACGTTCGGGTTGCCGCGCACCCCGCGCAGCTTCTCGCCCTTGAGCGACCACACCTGCACAAACGACTCTTCGAACCCGGCCGCCATGAGCGTGATGTCGTCCGAGAACGTCGAGCACGTGATGCCG
>LT795060.1:755045-776492 GCA_900162835.1 Sporisorium reilianum f. sp. reilianum | reverse complement strand
CTGAAGTTGGCGGTGGCGGATCCGTTGAGCAGCGCGGGATCGAGACGGATGCGTTTGCGCGCATCGCGGATGCGCTGCACCTCGCGCTTGACGTCGACGGTGCGGAACGTGGGCGCTTGCGGGGGCAGGTCGGTGATGCTGGCTGCCAGCAGTCCTACCGAAAAGTCAGGGCCAGACGACGAGCCAGCAGCTACTCGAGCTTCCGCCGCGCTGGCTGGAGGTGCTGTGCCCGCAGCCGACGACGGTGGCTCGGATGGACGCACAGACGCCGTCCTCGCCCTCGAGGCGGCATCTTCCTCCTCGCCTGCCTCATTCGCAGTAGCGGTAGCATCCTGCATCGTCGTATCGCCGTCCTGCTGCTGCTGCTGCTGCTGCTGCTGGCTCGCATCGCCTCCATCTTCCGGTGCTGGCGCAGTGGCACCATTCGAAGCTTCCGCGTCTTTGCTCTTGGCTTCGTCCGCCTGCACTGCGGCAACCGTCTCCCTTTCGCGCCGCTCGACTTCCTGCAGCTCCTTGGCCACCTCGTTCTCGAGCCTCTCGCTGAGCGGCACCGTCGGGTGAAGCTTGAGCTGCGGTCCTGCCGCCTTTGCGTTGAACTCGGCGAGTGCGTCGCCCTCCGATACTGCATTCTTGGCGAGCGAGGAATGGATGCGGCTGCGTCCAGATGCTCCAGCGGTAACGCTCGAGTACGTCGGACCGGCACCAGTGAGACCCGTGCCTTCCTCCAGCACCGCAGCGTCGATCTGGTACGGCTGAGCTTGCAACACCTGAATCCTACACCTCTCGTTGATGATCTTGAGCATCGCCTCTCTGCCGCGTCTCGCGGGGCCCTCGGCTTCGTCCAAGCCGTTGGCAGATCCCGAAACCGGCCCACCTCCGTCGGTGAGCCAGCCGAGGAGCAGGCTGAACACGGTGTTGGACATCTTGACGACGTAGCGTTCGGATCGGAATCGCTGTGCGAGTGGATCCGACTGGATGTGCGATGGAAGCGCCAGCGATCGGATCTGCGAGAGCAGCGCGGTGTGTGTCGGCAGGAAGGAGGCAGCGTGTGCGGTGTAGAGGGCTGAAGCAGCGGGACCTTGTCCCATCAGGACGAGGTCGAGGAACGAGTGCACAAAGAGCGGCAGCAGGATGGGCAGCAGCTCGGGCTGGTAGATGTCGAGACTGCCCTGGCACCACGACTTGAGCATGGCGAATCCTCTGGCGCGGTCCGTGGGGTCGAGGAGGAGCGCCTGCGTTGCAGCAGCCGAGACGTCGCCATCTTCGGCAAACGTGACGTCTGCATCGACAGCTGCGCTCTGGTTTTTGTTGGTAGCAGCATCCGCACCATCCTTGTCTGCGGGAGTACGCGGCGCGTTCTTGGCAGCGAGGTCTTCGAGGCCCACGGTGGGTGCACGTCCAAGCACGTCGGCGGCGGCAGCTGCTTGCTCTGCAGTCGCACCGGAAGCTAGTGCGTCGAGCTCGGCCTTGAAAGCTGCCTCGACGCGATCGAATCCGCGCCTTTGTAGGTAGGCTAGAACAGCAGCCGTCATGTCCGGGCTGCTAAACACGCTGCCCGCCGAAGCCTCGTTGGCAGGCGCCGCTGAGCCTGTAGCTGCAGGTGTTGCAGCATCCTTTGGTGTGTGAGAGGTCGAGTCGGAAGCTTTTGTTTTCTGGTCTTTATCGTTGGGTGTTGGTTTGTCATCCGCTGCCAAAGCGGCGGCAGCGGCAGCAGCAGCAGCAGCTGTTGGCGCAGGCATGCTCGTCTCGTTGCTGCTGCGCGTAGAGCGGATGGCAAACGCTTCGACCATTACTTTTCTGTGCGCAGTGCGGCGTGTTCTGTCAATATGAGCGTATCGAGTGCTTGCTGTCTGCGATGTGAGGTGATGTTGTATGACGAGGACGAGAAAGAAGGATGGACAAAACGCGCCTTTGGCCAAACCAACGCGGAACTCGGCCAACTTTGGCGCCCTTTTTTGGCGTAAAATGAATTCACACACAGTCTAACATTATCGCCAAAATTTGCTTCCACACGCCTCTCCAAGCAGCGGCTAAAACGTGCGATAAGCGAGCCGGAACTGTCCAATTTGGCGGACGATGACGTTTGTGCTGTTCCGCGGCTCCTCGTTCGTTCAAAGTTTCCCCTTGCACAGGTTCGCATGCCACCACCATCCTGCCCATGCTGTCACTGCGGCACTGATTGCACCTCCATCCATCGCCCAACATGTCGACAGCCGTGAGCCACGCAGCCAGCGCGTCTCCCGCCGCCAAAGTCAACGGCTCTGGCAGCGGAGCCGAGCCCACCAAGACGGTCAAGTTCGACAGCGGCGACGGCGGTGCCAATCTACAGTCCTCGTCGCGATTCGCGCGCATGAACGGCATCACGTCCAACGGCACCGCCAGCCCGACGCAGACGAGCCGCATGTTCCACCCGCTGTTCCCGGGCATCGTGTCGGCGCTCGACGAGAGCCCGTGGGCGTCGGGCTACAACACGCCCACGCTCGGCAGCGCCATCCACAACGTCGCCGAGCGCACCGAGTCCGCGCTCCAGCGCATCGCGCAGCAACAGCACCACGGCGGGCTCCTCTCGTGCGCCGCGCAGTCGGCGTTAGGCGCAGCAGACTACCTCGAGCGTCTGCTCCAGTGGGAGGTCTTCAGCCGCGCGAATGCGATCGGCGGGATCGACAACATGTGGCTCCTCATCGACGGCATCAGTGCGTTCAACCCCGTCTGCGTCGCCACGTACACGTTTAAAGAGCCGGCGAAGCTCAGCAACCTCCAGGAGGCCGTGCTCAAGCAGGTCGGACACTTTCCCAAGTACACGCAGAAGCTCGCCGATGTCGGGCGCTTCTTCCACGGCACCGTGTTCATCGACGACGACGAGTTTGACATTGCCAACCACATGCAGGCGCACACGCTGCCGGGCAGCGCGGGCAAGCGCGAGCTCGAGCTGTTTGCGTCCGAGTTCATCGCGCGCAAGTGGGATTACGCCCGGCCGCTGTGGGAGGCGGTGGTGCTCGAGAACTTTGTCGATGAGGAAACGGGCGCGAGGGGCGCGTGTGTCATCCGCGGCCACCACACGCTCGCCGATGGTCAGGGGTTCATCATGAGCCAGCTGTTCGTCACGTCGCTCGGGCCCAAGCTCGAGAGCATGATGTCCGACGGCGCGCAGCTGCTCAGCGATGCCAAGCAGGGCAAGGCGCTGCCGTCGCGCATGAACAAGAAGCTCGCCGGGCTGGACCGCTTCCACGGGACCGTCGCGCTGCAGCTCGTCATGCTCGCGCTGTACTGGACCAGCTGGTTCGTGTCGCAGCTCACCGACCTGGCGGGCTGCTTCACGCTGGCGGTGTCGACGGGCTTCTTCTTCCTCGCGACGTTCTGGCGCCAGCGTTACGTCACCGCGAGCTACCCCGGTCCGCGCAAGCACGAAAAGGAGTTCAGTATTTCGAAATCGCTCCCGCTAGGCGATGTCAAGATCGTGTCCAAGGCGTTTTCGGGCGTGCAGCCGGGTTCGCTGCTCGACAAGGTGCAGGGCGGCAAGCGCTACTCGCGCCCCTTGATCGGCACGCACCTGACGGTCAACGACATTATCTGCACCGTCATCGCCGACGTGATCGCCGACGAGCTCGAGCGGCAGGCGCAGCAGCCGGGCGTGCTCAACCAGATCCGCCACCTCTCGCACCGCATCCTGCCGTCGCCCATCGGCATCATGATCCCCATCTCGATCCGCGAGCCGGGCGACTGGTCCATGCGCAACCTCTCGACGGGCGGCATCGCCTACCTGCCCACCACGCGCGGCTCGTCTACCGACGTGCACGTGCTCCACCGCCGCCTGCACACCACCCACCGCCGCCTCAACATCCTCAAGAACTCGACGCTGCCCAAGCTGTTCTTCCATGCGATCCAGCTCACGGGCCAGCTGCCCGCCGTTTTTCCGATTCCGTTCGGACTGCTGCCCAGGCATCCGTGGAACGTGCTCCGCTGGCCCACTGTGTGGGTCACCGAGCGCATCCTCACCTCGTTTACGGCGGTGGTGACCAACGTGCCGTGTCCGTCCAAGCAGCGCATCGAGCTCGCGGGGCAGGAGGTGGTGCGCTGGACCGCGCTGCCGCCGCGGGCGGGCAAGGGCACGCTCGGCATCGGCATCTGCTCGTACGGCGGTGACTTTAGTATTTCGATCTCGGCGGATCGCGTCGAGGGGAGCGAGGGCGTGGCGGCCAGGTTGACGGACAAGTTTGAGCGAAGGTGGAACGAGTACGTCGAGGTGAGTCGCACGTTGATCCAGCAGACCGGGTCTGAGAAGGGCGAGCGCGCCAAGCGGTCGAGTTCGTCGCGCGCGTCGGATGCGAGCAGCGCAAAGAGAAGGAGGTCGACGGGTAGTGCTTCGTCTGGCTCGTCGTCGGCGTCGTCGTCGTCGTCCGCTGCTTCTGGTGCCGATGTCACTGCCACCAGTGAAAAGAAGCAGGAATAGCGATGTAGACTGTCAGAGTAGAAATGCTTCGAGTTGATACCCACCTCCGTCCGTCGAGATCTACGCCTGGAACTGTGCAGCTGCGAGAATGAGCCGTGCGACCGTCTCGGTGATCGGCATGTACGCCGTCCATACGCTTGTCGCCGTGTTGGCAGGCCGAGATGGAGGGACAGCGCGATGCGTCTGTGCGAGCATGTCGGTGGACAAGGAGCGAAAGATCGGGAATGCACTCGGAGTTGTCGATGTGATCGATTCGCTGACGCCGCCCAGCGTAAGCGCTGCCAGCTCGACACTCGTCAGCTCTGCCTCTTCTTCCGCTTCTGCCGCCTCTGCTGACCGAGGGGCGTACGCGACCGACGCATCGATGAGCGCCTTGACCAGCTGAGCCACTTGCACTTCCAGCGTGAAGCCTTCTGGCGAAAAAGCGACGATGCGCGCCTTGACGTGTTTCAGCTGCACGGTGGGTGGGAAGAGCCCCTTTGCGACGGCGGTTTGGAGGTAGCTGTGCAGCGCGGAGAGGTAGCCCTGCAGTGCTTGCGGTGTTGTTGGTGGTGGCAGAGTCTGCTGTGCTGTGGTGAGGAGCGTGTTGGGAGGGTTTTGAGATGGCAAGAAGGCAGATAGCTCTACCTCGAGCTTCGCTGTGCTGGATTGTTCAGATGCAGCTGGCTTGACAACCGCAGCAGGTCGTGGTGAGACCGGCGGCCCCCAGCTATTCACCTCGAGCACCTTTTCCTGCTCGACAAACAGCCTCCGCTTCTTGCGCACCCTCAACAGCCGCGCCTTTTCATCCGCCTGCGCCATCAGCGTTTCCGCCAGCTCGAGCGCACCCCCGACCGACGCGGCGTCCTGCACGCGCGCCACCAGCTCGGCGGCGACGCGAAAAGCATGGTCGACATTCGCACGGTAGCGCTGCATGCTTTCGCCCGGCACGGCGTCTTGCACGGGCAAAAGTGGCGTCAGCAGCGTGGGGAGCAGGTGGGTCAGTCCGCCCGGCCGATAGTCGAGAAGTGGGATGAGCTGCTGGATGTGCGAGAGTGCGATCATGAGCTCGGTGCTGTTGGGCGATGAGCTGGATGCAGCTGCGGCTGTGGCGGGAATGCTGCTGCTGCTGCTGCTGCTGCCAGCGTTGGCTGCGTCGCTCGCCACGCCATCCATGCTGTGAGTGAGTTGAGGCGAAAGCGAGCGAGGAAAGGAGATGAAATGAGTAAAGGCGAGGAGGACGATGGTGGGGAGAAGCGATTCAATCGAAGAGTTAATCTGTGCAACGACGACGACGACGACGAAGCGTTTCCGCGATCCGAAAATTCCAATTTGGCGTCGATATGAAAAGGCCGTATTCGACAGCCCATCCAAGCTCAATCCTCACACATCATCGAACGCAATTCAGCCTCTGCTCGCTGCTGCTATCAAGGGAGCACTGCATTCCATTGCTCTAATCACATGTAAGAAAGAGAGGCGATTCAGGCCGAGGCGGTGGTGTTCTTGCCCCACACCTGCTCGGCGTACAGCGGGTAGATGTCCTGCGTCGTGTACTGGTTGTAGGCAGCCACGTCGCCGAGCGTGTAGTTCTTGTCCTTCTGCACGCTGTTCAGGATCCTTACCACGTCCTTGGCGAAAAAGTCGAGGAAGATGACGTCGATCGTGTCGCTGTCGCTCACGTTCTTGCCCGTGACGGGGCTCTGGATGTAGTCGGGCACCGAAGCGTACGGGATGGCAGTGTGCACCGTGTCGTCGCTGTCGCCGGGGCACTGGTCCTTGGTGACGTAGCCGAGCGTGCGGTTGGCCTGGGCCTCGGCAGCTCGTGCGTCCAGCTTAGCCAAGTCGCGAGCGGCAGCGCTGTGGGTGCTGGCAAACACGTGCTGGTCCTCCATCCATCGGTTGTAGATGTGCGAGACGTGGCCCTTGGCGTAGAGCTCCTTCTCGCTCTCGCCCTCGTCCTCGACGTCGCGTCGGCGGCTGGTCGCCTGCGCCACCTTGTCGCCGTTGAGCTTGTGGATGATCTGACTAGCGTACTTGTAAGGCACACCCTTGATGTACTGGAACGCATCGGTGAAAGGCGAGACGATGTACTGGTCGTTCTTCGTAAACGGTCCGGCGTACAGGTCGAATCGCTGCGAGCCCGAGTTGGCAATCACAATGTTGGGCACGCCCTTGCGCTCCGGGTTGGACGTCGAGATGACGGTGGGCAGCACCTTGTTGGTCATAAAGTTGATGAGCGACGACGAGTCGTTGACGGGCACGCGCTGCAGGTAGTAGTCCTGCGGCGCATTGCCGTAGACGTGCGACAGGTTCCACGCCTCGGCGACCTGGTTCATCTGCTTGGTGATCTTCCTACCCTCGGCGGTGTCGAACTTTTCGGGCTTGCTGGCGAGGCCGGCGTGGTAGGCGTAGTTGCGGCGGTTGGCGTCGATGTAGCTGCGGCTGAACGTGGGGCCGTCCTGGGTGAAGTTCATCGACATCCAGCCGATGGTCTCGAGGTAGCGACCCGACTCGAGGCCCATCGAGTACTTGTCGTACTGCGTGCAGTCGCGGATGTGCGAGTGGCCGCCGAGCACCATGATCGGCGTGGTCGGGTGCACTTTACGGACAGCATTGACGACGACGGGGAACTGGTCGTTGCGCACAGGCATGTGTCCAGCAATTAAAAACACGTCCGGCTCCTCCTGGATCGCCTCGGCGAACCACGGCTCGAGCACCATCTTGGCCGGGTCCTGCACAGTGATGCCGCTGTCGGCACCGGTAAAGTTGAAGAGCACGCCGAGCGAGGTCACCTTTCGGCCGTGGTCAGTCTTGAACTTGACGAAGCGCTCGCCGAACGTGTAGGTGACGTTGCTGCCTCCGCGTGGGCCGGCATGGCTGATGTTGACGTTCGAGCCGAGGTATCGGCCGTGCGTCTCGGGCACAAACTCGGTCAGGGTGTTCCATGCGTTTTCGTACTTGTACAGCTCGTGGTTGCCCACGGTGAGCACGTCGAAGTCGACCTTGGCGTGGAACTGGTTCGAGGTCTGCCCGTCGACCTGACCAGCGGGGTAGCCGTCGCTGAGACCGGCACCGTCGTGCAAGTCACCCGAGTCGACGAGAAGGAGATCGACGCCCTTCTTTTTTGCGAGCTTGCGCATGTGCGAGACAAACGAGGCAAAGTCGCCCCAATCGCCGGAATAGTTGGGTTCGGGCTCGCTTTTCTTTTGGTGGCCTGGTTGGAGGAGGAAGAGATCAATACATTGTCAGCAATGCAATCACGAGGAAGAAGCGGATAAGGGATTCTACGGAGACGCACCTTGGTACCACCCATGAATATCAGTGACATGCAGCGCAACGAGGTCTCCCCAGGTCAAGTCACGAAGAAGCGTGTCGCCACCGCTTGGCTGAATCGAATGCTCGGGATGACGAGGAGCAAGGCCTTGAGCATGGTCGATGCCGGGGCAAGCCGACACGGCGCCAGCAAGGGCAACAACAGCAGAAACAAGGCTGTTGAGCAGCATTTTGACACGATTCTAAGGAAGGCGGGGAGGAGGATGTCGAGCAGAGGCAACGATGTCGTGTGCAATGATCAACCAAACCTTTATACATTCTCATCCAAGTCAGGAACGTGATAGCTCACCCCAGCTTTCTTGATTTCATTGCAACAGTGGGCAGCCGACGGGAACGCTGGAATGCAGGTGGGGGGATTCGCGGCAAAGCGAAGCGAGTGGGATGGAAGATGGTGTTCCGACCAGCAGTTTGTCGCTCGAAACTAGTGCGCTAAGCGAGAACCGAGGTGCATGAAAACGTGCTATCTTTCTTTGCTGGAGGCGGCGGCAATGCAACGCCGCACGCACGCAGCTCAATCTCTGCTGGACGACAAGGCTGCGAGGCAGTGATAACGGGTGCTCGGAGACGAGCTGCCTCGTATCTCTTCTTCTTCCAAACATGGAGTCGCATGACGAGCCGAAAGCATCTTCCCTCTCTGTGGTTTGAGGGTGAAGCGGATTGGCTTCAGCGGTGAAAGTGGCGGAAGTGGACATCACTTGCCGGCGGTCGAAAACGTGCTCTCTCAGGCGGCGGTCTCGGGGGAAAAGGGCGGAAAACGTTCCAACGACGAAGAAAGACGGCGACGGCGACACACAATCTCTCACTCAACGAGCAGAACCGCCTTTGACCCCGTCCGGAACAAGGCTCGGAGATGGCCGTTGCGGAAACACGTAGCTGCGATAAAGTGAAGGCGATAGTGTAGCTGCAGATCCAAAGTAGCAACACAGTCTAGACATGGTCGAGCAGCACGCCCACACTCGCCCGATCCTCTACGCCAAGACCCTTTGCCAATCGTGATCAATCTGTCTCACATCAACCTCGAGCTAATCATGCTTCCGCACATATTCATCTAACAGCTGTTTGCAACCATCTGCGGCCATAGAACCTTGAAAGCACCGCATCCCGTTCGATCTGCGAAGTTAAGCAAGGTATCGCCTAGTCGGTACTGCGGTGGGGGACCACGCGGGAATCCTAGGTGCTGCAGTTCCTTTTTTGCTCGTCATGGCCGTTCCTCTCCTTTTGCTGCCACGAAGCATCCCCTTTGGTACGTGAACTCATCTCCGGCTTCCATCATCGACACCCATGTCCACACTTTTCTCAGCCGAGTCGCTCCAGCAGCTACCACCCTCTTGGCGCTCAAGGATAACGGTTTTGAAGATTGCTACTACGAATCTAAGAGTATGTGCATAGGTGTGCGTGCGTACGGTGCAAGTGTAGAAGCAAGCAGCGTTGTCTACTTGCTCTCCTGCTCGAGCTTGGTCAGGAACTTTTCCAAGTCGAAGGCTGGGTTCTCGGGGTCCGTGACAACTGTTGATGAGTGAACAGAAAGAGCAAGGCGATGCCAGGTCAGTGAAAAGCTCGCAAAGAGTAAAGACGATATCGATGCAGCGACCGAGATCGAGAGCGGTGAGAGGAGAGAGCAGTGCTGGGGCCAAGCTGCAATCCGCGACATCCGACTGAGCAGTGACAGAGAAGATGCAGAAGCGCGAGCCTGAGCCTGCAGGCTGAGCAAGCCATCGCTGACGACTGCACTTGAAGCCAAATTTGCCCACAGCTTGCTTGGACGACTGCAGTCACGCCCTGCGTGTGACTCCAATCAAACATCGGCTTGCCCGACTGCGACTCTGCTGGCCACATGCCTGCCAACTTTCCTTGCCTCCATCGATGACAAAGCCAAAGCTTGGTCGCAACAACCGTCGCTCGCTTCTGCAAAAGGACTTTGCTGTGGAGCCGCTTGGGAAGCTTCCACCGCAGTCGCTGATGATCTCCGACAAGCATCTCGCCCGCGTCCGCTTTCCGCCAGCAGGCCCACTTTCGACTGTCTCCTCCTCTCCCCACTGCTCTGTGCTGCTGCTGTTTTGCATAAATACTCACTTCCAGAATCGCTCTGCTTTGCGACGAGGCGGTTCTTGTACGCCTCCTTTGCTTTTTGGATGAGCTGCTCCTTGTGCTTGTACTCGGCGTGCGCAGCCTTGACGTCGGCCTTTGCTTGCAATGTCCTGCGGTGCAGAATGCCGTATCCGATACCACCGACGAGCGCCGAGTAGCGGACCACCTGTGATGGCAGATGCGGTGCGAGAGACAAGGATGTGCAATGTTGAGGGTCCATGCGAGGTTGTCAGCAGCGGTGTGAATTTGGAAGAGCAGCGAGTGCGGACCGAGCGGCGAGGATGATTGGAGAGAAAAAGGCAAAGGGCGAATGGGTCAACAAGCTGGAATCAAAATGCAGGCTCTTGGTTGCCACGGCGGAAAGGCACTAGTCCCGAGTCGCATCTGCAGCGCGGTCGAGCGTCGAGATCCAATGGCGGCGATACCTACGTTCAAGACTGGAGAGCTCGACATGATGTATGAATGTGACGAGGAAGAAACCGAACCAAGACGGCTTGCCCGGAAACAACGAGAGCGACCGTAAACGAATGCGAAAGCACCAACGAGTGTGCTTCTTGAGAGAACGCCGACGGAGGAGGATCCCTGATGTAGACGAGGTGACGACGATGAAGATGTGGTGTGGGGAAGATCAAAGCCGCATCGACACCATCGAACGACGACCAGACCATGCCAAAGCTTCCGCACAAATATCGGCACATGGAACTCAGAGCGCCAAGCGGCGATGTGATTTCTAACCCTCTTGGGCTCTTGCGCTCGAAACTCCAACCAACCTCTCTGGCCACGGCCCGCTTCCGCTCGCTTGACTGGATTTCTTCTTGAAAGTGGCTCTTGCCTGTTTTTTCCGTTAATCCTCTGAGGCAGATTACAAAAATTTCAAGTCAAGCTGGTCAACCATCGCATGTCGAGATTGAAAGATTTGAAATGCCAATTTTTTCTCTTTGCGACGATGTGAGGCCGTCAAAGCTCAACATCTGGCCCACCAAAAAAGCGTAACTGTTAGAGCGGCATCAAAGTGGGGCTTGAGCTCTTGCCAAAACCGAGGTGCGCTGCGGCGTCCTCCAATCAGCGTCGATCCCAAGTCTCAATCAAAACCGAACAGTGGATCAATGAACGCTGCTGACTCGATCTGTGCAAGCCGCGTATGAGCCTAGCAATGCCGATCTCGTCTTGGCTTCCACCGGCACTCGAAAGCAGCTGATTGCATCGTCGATACGAGGCTGCACCGACAAACAATTGGAGACAGGTCACAGTGTAAGAGCAAAGGGAAAAAGGCTCTCTCTCTCTCTCTGTCTGTCTGGCTCTGATCACCTGCTTCTGTCACTGAAAATCAGAAGAATTGCGAAAAATCGAGGCAGACGGCCGAGAAGCAGGACATGCAAGAGCGAGCGGGGGCCAAGGCTGCGAGCGAAGAAGCGTGCGCTTCTGCTCGCTCAGTGTCGAGGCCGAAGCACAGAGAAGCAATGCAGAAAGAGCGAGCGAGCGAGTGAGTGAGAGTGAGTTGCGCATTGGGTCCGTCTTGGTGGTTGTCGTCGTTCTCATCGTCGGCGTCGTTGGCTCTACTCCACCATTACCGTCTCGATCTCCTTTGCTGCGTTCGGCTGTTTCCCGTTCCCTCTTCTCTTTGTCTCTTCTGTTCATCATGGTTCTCAACCAGGAAAAGCTCGCCAAGCTCCAAGCTGCCAGCCGAACTGGTACGTTTCTTTTTTTTCGAGGTGCCGCGACCAGCAGCTTTTCGCACATAGGCACAGCCAACTCGACTCGACTCGACTCGACTCGCTCAGCATCGATGCATCTGAACGGAGCTGCACATTCCGCCTGGCCTTGCAAATACTGACGCTGTTCTCTTTGTTTTCTTGCCCTCGCTCTCCCAACCGCTATTCTGGACCCATCGTTGCATGGAATCGATCTGCACTATCGCAACTGCCCTACATCGTATCCCATCTCGACATCGCTGAATGCTTCGCTGCCTACACACCACCATGCGACATGCACACACACACTCGATCTCGACCCTAATCTCGCCCAACACAGGCGGCAAGGGTACCCCCCGTCGTAAGATGGCGCCCAAGCCCAAGGGCCCCGGCGGTGAGGACCCCAAGCTGCAGGCTGCGCTCAAGAAACTCCAGGTGGAGCCTGTCTCTGGTATCGAGGAGGTCAACATGTTCAAGGAGGACGGCAACGTGCTTCACTTTGCTGCTCCCAAGGGTGAGTTTGTTTTTTTTTTNTTTTTTTTTTTTGCGCGCAGAGGCAAGGCATCGGATCCAGCTTCGACTCTTGCATCGCAGCCTACCGATAGGAAGAAGGTCGACGGTCTCGACAAGAGCGAGGAAATGGACGGGGCTCAGTCATGATCTTCGCTGGCAGGAGTCGGATCGTCCATCGTGGGAGCGCAGTGACGGTTCTGAATCGGAAAGGCCTTCTCACCGACTCGGACTTTGCGACGATGCCAACTCCTGGGCCAGCAATACGCGCATTGCTCAAACTTGCCGCTCAGTCACAATTCTGCGCAGGAGCCATCTCGATTCGGATGTCCCGCTGCTCAAGGCGGTGTCACTTTTGGCTCTCGAGCAAACTCTCGAGCAAAACCGAAACTGACGCTTCTCTCTTTCTCTCTCTCCACCAACAGTCCACGGTCTTCCCTCGAGCAACACGTTCGCCGTGTACGGCAACGGCGTCGACAAGGAGCTCACCGAGCTCGTGCCCGGCATCCTCAACCAGCTCGGCCCGGACTCGCTCGCGTCGCTGCGCAAGCTCGCCGAATCCTACCAGGCCATGAACGCGCAGCACGCCGCGTCGCAAGCCGCTGCTTCGGGCGACGCCGCCTCGAAAGACGACGACGACGTGCCCGATGTCGTGGACAACTTTGACGAGGCCGACACCAAGGAGACCGAGGTCGACAAGCTCGACTAGATTGTGGGCTCTCAGCCGCCCATCCGCACTCTCTCTGTACTATGTTAGCTCGGGGGTTTGATCGATCGTGTGTGCAGGGGTTCGTCCTTGGTTGCCTCACACACCACCAAAAATTGACACACAAACGTTGTTGCACGAGACTCGGCTTGGAGGGCGTTGCAGCCGGACAGGAGGCATTGAGCGAACGGGTTTCCTACGCTCTCTTGCAGCGACACAAGGCGAGCTCGAACAAGGTGAACACGGATGGACCCAGCAGTCGGGATGAGGGGTCACTCGGTGATGGCGAACCGGTGCGTTGCGCCGCGCGCCAGCGCCTGTTGGTACGACGGGAGGCTGGCGAGGCGTTTGAGCCACGCGACGGTCTTGGGCCAGTCGTCCCTCGTCTTGCCCTCGCTCGAGACAGCGACGTCCATGCCGAGCGTGTACTCTGCCGAGAAGGCGCACATGATATCCGCGATGGTCAGTCTGCCACCGACCAGATACTGCCCACTCAGTGCTGCCTCCAAGCGGTCCAGGTTATTGTGCACGTTGGCGGCCATTTTCGCCTCGATCCCCCGCGCCGATGCAGCATCGGCAAACCAGCGCGGGTAGACGGCGGCGAGCGAATGCATCATCATGCCCTCGCTGAACGACACCCATGCATCGACGTCGGCGCGCTCCTGCCAATTTTCCGCTGCTCCGAGTAGATCCAGGCGGCCGCGCTGTGGGCCGTAGCGCTCGACGAGGTAGCACACAATTGCGGTAGACTCAGGGACGCGGATACCCGCGTCGACGAGGTACGGCGACTTGCCCAGCGGGTTGCCCGAGTCCGCTTTGAGTGCGGGTTCCGCGCGCTTGCCGTCGATGCGCGCGTACGTGCGCAGCGTGTACGGCAGCGAGAGCTCTTCGAGTACCCACGCGCACCGGAACGCGCGTGAGTTTTCCAGGTAGAACAGCGTCCGCTCCTCCGAGGTGGACATGTTCGACAGTGTTTGAGATGGACGGTGGTGGTGGCCGCTCGACAAGGTGCGAAGTTGAGGGTGGGAACGTGTGTGTACAAGCGGAGCATCGATCGAGTCGCCGAACAGCAAGGCTCTGGATCTCTGGAATTTTGCGGGGAAGCTGCCTTGGCGCGGGGCTTATTTACGACCAAGTCCCGCGCTGTCGATCGAAATGCCGTTCACTCTTTTCCCTCCGCTCTCGCCGACACTTGTTTGACCGTCGACACTCACTGGCACGCTGAGCCTCATCTGGCGGTGTGTTATAAAGGAGATGTCCCGATGGCAGCTCGGATCGGGCAGGTGCATCTTTTCCTCAAGACCGGCTTTCGATGCTCCACAGACGCAACATCAGTGTATACACGAGCAGCTGGTGATGCTCTCGCTGCAGTTGCAGAGCCAATCGGGCTTTCCTGCCATTTCTGTATGTACAGCTAGGTCGTAGTCTCTCAGGCGAGCTTGCCCTCGGCCCAGCGGTTGGTCTTGAGCGCCATCCTGCGATAGAGAGTCGAGCAGAAAAGGAAACGTGGACAGTCAGCAAAGAATTGCGTATGCGCAGAACCGTCCAAGGAAAGCTCGACTTACTCGACAGCAGCGGTGCCCCAATCCAAACCGTGGTTGTGGCCCTTGTTGGCGCCCCGGCCGACGCCGCTGCGCTCGAGCGCCTGGTCCTCGGTCAAGGCGGTGAGCACGCCCAGGATCACGGGCACGCCCGTATCGAGCCCCACGCGCATCAACCCGCTGCAGCAGCTCTCCGAGATATACTCAAAGTGCATCGTCGACCCCTTGATCAGCACACCGATGCCGATCACCGCATCGAGTGCCGCCTTGCTCGCCTTTGCGCCTACCGTCGGCGTCGCGGGCTTGCTGTCGTCGAGCAACGACGTGGCGCCCATGAGATCCGACACGTTGGACGACGCCTGCACCTGCGACGCGCTGATCAGGCGCGACACACCGAAAGGCAGCTCCCACGACCCGGGCACGCTCTCGATCACAATGTTGTCCGGCTTCACCCCGGCTTTGGTGATGCTCGAGATGCAGCCTTGGATGAGCGGGGTGATGCACTCTTCGTTCCAGCGCGCGTGCACGATGCCGATGCGCAGCGTGTCGGCACCCGGGAACGAGGTTGGTGCGGGTGCGGGGCCTTTGATGCTCGTCATTTTTGTGCGTAGTGGTGGTGGTGGTGATGAGAGAGGATTGGTGGTGGAAAGAGCAGCGGCCGTGCATTTTGGATGTGAGAATGACGGGTCCGCGCTTTTTTGGTGGAAAACGCATTTGCCGCGGATTCCGAGCGAAGGTCGTGCGAGGTTGTGATCGGTGCTGCGAGGAGCATAGTGGCTCGGCTGCCTTGCTTTTTTTCCGGGGTTCGAATAAAAGAGCCTTCTTTTGCTCGGTTCTTTTCTGGAAAAGCACGGATTGACGCAGATACCGTACTGCTGCTGCCTCGATCCGACGTCGTATCGTCGCCATGATTGCCTAACCCATCTGCACTCGCTCGTGTCGGGCTTCATCCGGACAGCCTCGAGCGAGTCAGACCATGCCAAGCAGGCCTGTGCCAAGAAAGTGTCGGTCGAAACGGCCCATGCCCACCTTTGCACAGAAACCTAACATTGTGCCTTTGGCTCGCAGCCGGAAGTCGCTCGTGTCAACTTAGCCGACTCGCGTGCCGCTTTTGAACCGGTCTCGTTCTGTTGCCCCGTCTTTTCGCTCCTCTCCCTCCACAGCATCTTCGCTTGCTGTTTCACGCCCATCCATCGCTCCCCGACCATCTCTTTCGGCGATATCGACATGAGGACGTCTTCACTCCTCCGCACATCCTGCTCCCTCTTCGTGCGATCCTCTCCCTCCTCGCAAGTAGCGTCTACCGCAACCGCATCCCGGCTCCCCATCCTGGCTGCAGCCACCACCATGTCGCACAAGCGCGTCACCGCAGCCAACGCCCGGCTGAACCAGGTCTCGCGTCAGTTCTCCTCCGCCCGCCCCGCTGCCATGAGCGCCTCCGCTTCCCCTCCAAGCGAGCCGCCCGTCAAGCTGCTCTCGGAAGGCGGGCTGCGCACCATTGTGCTCAACCGCGAAAAGGCGCTCAACGCGCTCAACCAGGAGATGGTCACGCTCATCGACCGCGCGCTCGACGACTGCATCCACTCGGCGCACTGCAACGTCATCCTGCTGCGCGGCGTCGGCCGTGCGCTGTGCTCGGGCGGCGACGTGCTCGCTGTCGTCAAGGCCGCCGATTCTGGCGACCCCAAAGTGCGCAACACCGCGCTCGACTTTTTCAGCTCCGAGTTCCAGCTCGACTACAAGATCGCGCGCTTGGGCGAGGCGGCCAACGCGCACAGTGCCGGCCAGGGCGCCGAGGATGCCGTCACGCTCGCCAAGAGCAAAGGCGGCGACGTGAAGCGGCCCAAGACGTTTGTCAGTGTCATGGACGGCATCACCATGGGCGGAGGCGTCGGGTTGAGCGTGCACGCGCCGTTCCGCGTGGCGACGGAGCGCACGCTGTTTGCCATGCCCGAGACGGGCATTGGCTACTTCCCGGATGTCGGCGTCACGCGTGTGCTCGCCCGGCTGGACGGCCGCGTGGGGCAGTACCTCGGCATGACGGGCGCGCGCATCTCGGGCGAGGAGGCGTACCTCATCGGCCTCGCCACGCACTACGTGGCGTCGTCGAGCCTCGACGCGCTCGTGCACCGCCTCAGCACGCTGCCCGCGCAGTCGGCGCTCAACCCGGCGCTCGTCTCGGCCGCGCTGCACGAGTTCGACGCCGACCCGCTCGCCGCCAAGGACACGCTCGCCAAGTCGGCCTTCTTCGGCGACCGCCGCATCGCGCTCGACTACGCGTTCGGCCAGCTCTCGTGCGAGTCCATCTTTGCAAGCCTCCGCGAGATCGCTGCGGGCAGTGCGGATTCGCAGGCGGCGACGGAGCTGGCGCAGCTCGGGCTGGCCGCGATCACGCCCGAGGTGAAGGAGTGGGCGAGTGCGACGTTGAAGGAGCTGGAGACCAAGTCGCCGCGCTCGCTCAAGGTTACGCACCAGGCGGTGCTGGAGGCGAGGCGGTTCGACGTCGAGGAGGCGTTTAGGTTCGACATGCGCCTGGCAACGGCGTTTTGCGATCTGAGTGTGGGGCGGGACTTTTATACGGGCGTGACGCACGTGCTGGAGCGCGATCCGGCGACGGGCAAGCGCAGGAGCGGTGTGGCGGCGTGGGAGCCCGCGTCGCTCGACAAGGTGTCCGACACGCAGCTGCGCGCGCTGTTCTTTGCCGACCTCGACACGGCGCGCAACGCCGGGCTCTCGCTCGAGCTGCCGCACCTCAGCACCGTCCCGCCGCTCGCGACGAGCAAGGACGCGCGCCAGGCACGCGACAGTCTGCTGAGGGGCAAAGGCCCGCTCAAGTGGGAGCAGAGCCACAACGTGTTTGCGCTGCCCAGTGAGGCCGAGTGCGCCGCGCTCCTCGAGGGCAGCCACCCGGCTGCGGCCGCGGTCGTGCCGGACAGCAGCGAGCTCGTCGAGTGTCTGAAAAGGCACAAGGGCGATGTGCCCGGCTTGGAGTTCAAGGTGAACGACTGGGTGGCGCGTATGCAGCGTGCGAGCAAGTAGAGGCGGTAGGAGAATAAGAAGGCAGCATTTGCAATCAGAAGGTATGAAGCGAACAGAGTGCGTGTTGGTCTGTGCTCGTGATGGCGCGTGGTTGGCGCGGTGTTCACTTGTTCTCGAGATGCTGATTCGCCGGATGAGCGTGTGCATCTACACTGTGCGTACGCATCCTCTGTGTTAGCGGTGCTGCAACACCGCGGTCAACTCGAGTGCTCAGCTGAGACGAATGTTGGCAAAAGGGGAAGAAGAAGAAGAAGGGGGAGGAAGAAGAAATGCTCCCAAAAAAGTCGGTAAATGCAAAAAGAGACGCTGCTGCGCCCGAGGGGAATCGAACCCCTTTCACCTGCTGTGTGTTATACCGTTTCCAGTGCGTTGTGGAAGGCAGGTATAATACCTATATACGACGGGCGCGTTGTTTTCGTTACTGCGGCTTCAATATGCATTAATAATGAGATTGATGATGGGGCCGTTTTCAGTGTGTCATCTTCGTCGGCCCATGCCCACACACATCTCAGTGCAGCAGACACGTTGCTGCGAGGGGTGGAAGCACAAAAGGTAGAGGATGAGGGTTCAAGGTCAAGTCGGGATGGTTGAGCGTTGCGAAGAGGTGATTTTTGATTGCGACGACGACAACATGACATTACGATCACACGTCTTGCCAGTCGAGAGTCTGCAGCGTGCAGTTGAAATGGTCAGAGAGAGAGGGAAAGGTCAGCATTCTGTCTTCTCTCCACCGATCTTGCGAGATCATCCAAGGACTGCGTGCACTTACACCGAGAATCGCCGTCTTCGAGGGCAGCCTGCCCGTACTCGGCGAGAGCACGGTGATCTTCTTGCGCACCGTATCGATGTCCGCGCTGTTGACAAGCTCCAGCACTTCAGTCAGTATCCTTCGCCACACGATCTTCAAGCGGCGCGATAGCACTTACACATGGACGAACCCCAAGATGGGCGCACCGATGATCTCGTCGTCCGTCGGATTGGTCGATGAATCCGGCTGTCCTGCGCCGCCGCCTCCCCTCGGCGGCTGGATGAGCGCCAGCACGCTGTGCAGCAGGCTCGTCTGGTCCGCGGCCGAGTTGGTCGGGTCCATCTTGACCAGCTGCGTCTCGGTCACCGTCCTCGATGCTCCGATCGGTAAGGCTGACGAGGGCGCCAGACTCTCCTGACCAACCCTGTAAATCTCGAGCAGGTCGAACGGGATCGTCGTGCTGTACGGGCTCAGCGACGGCACCCCGCCCAGCGGATCCGCATGTCCAGGCAGAACCACCTTGGGCACCCCGCCCTCCTGCGCCGCCGCACCGCCCACACTCGACCCACCATAAAAGTACGTCTTGACCTGCAACGCCTTCAAGCGCGCCCTGTACGTCTCGTCCAGCTCCACCACGCCTCCGCTCTTGGGCAACTTGATCACGTTGACCCTCGGCAGCCTCTGCGCGCCCGCAGACCCCGGAATCTCCGCTGTCTCCGCCGCCGATCCAAACAGCTTGGTCATCTCGAGATTGAGCTTCTCGTGGCCGAGCACGACGATCGTGTCGACCTTGAACGCCTTGACGCAGTGCTGGACGAAGGCGTACTTGGTGCGCGCGTCGGCGGTGACGACGCCGGGCGTGTCGATGATGAGGCCGGACATGCGCGAGCGAAAGTCGCGCGCCAGACGCCGTTCGACGCCCTCGGCGAGCCAGTCGACGACGCGGCGGAAGTGACGTTCGTTGTCGCGCACGTTTTCCTTGCCCAGCCACAGCGAGAGCGGCGCGACGCCGTGCGCGGTGGACGTGCCTGGCGGGATGGCGCCCGTGGTGCTGGTGTTGGTGCCGAATGCAAACGCGGGTGAAGGGGACGGCAGAGAGGCGAGTGGGAGTGGCGAGAGGGGCAGCGCGGAGAGACAGCAGGGAAGAGGCGGTGCTCCGTCGCTCGGGTCGAGATTGACGACTACAGGCCACCATCCGGTGATGTCGCTCTTCTTTGCCTCTTCCCTCTTCTCCTTTTTGGCTTCTTCTGACAAGTTGGCCTCCATGTTCGGGTAGATGATGCCGTCTCCACCCGATCGAAGGCTTTCGGCCACTTTGCCCGCCTCGCCCTTGCCCAGACTAGCAACAGCGGGCGAGCGCAGCGCATAGTTGGCCAAGAATTTCACCAAGCTCGTCTTGCCCGCCGACTCTGGCCCGAGCACCATGACTCGTGGCCCCTGGCCTTCCGGTCGATAGACAGTCGAGGCAGCCGTGCCGCTGGGATCCGACTCGGTTTCGGTGTTTGGATCCGTGGTGCGGGGCGCAATGTAGCTCGGATCCAGCACCGATCCAGCCAGCGTCGAGAGCAGCTTTGCATCGGCTCGCAAGGCTTGACGCGCCAGAATACGTTTGCGCTCGAGGTAGAGATGCAGATTCGAGTATGCCGTGTAGACGGGTGACGGTTCATCGGCAAGATACTCGGTAGACGCGGATCCAGCAATCTCGATCTCTGCTCCTCGCCACGACGAAACAGCCGCTTTGGCTTCGTCCCCAAAGGGATACCATCGCTCCTGCGTGCCACCGACGAGCTCTGCGCCAAAGATCTCTGCGTCGGGCTCGTCGCCGGACTGGGTGCGGTTCTGGACGAGTCGGATCGAGAGTCGTTCGTGCGGTTCGAGCTCGAAGCGGTACTCGGAGCGCGGGGGGAGGAAGACGCGCCTGTGTTGGGAGGAGCCCTCTGCTTGGCCGTCCATTGTTGTTTGTTGTTGTTGATGGTGGTGGAGAGAGTATCAAAGATGGATGAGCTCGCGGAGTGTCGAGTTTTTGGACCCTTCCAAAACGACAACGCGTTCAGCGAGAAATTCTACCCGAATCCCGCATTTTTTTTCGAGTCGAAATCGGCGATTTGATTTTGGAAGGTCATCGCTTCGATTGCGGCAGGTCGCCTTGGCTCGAGTCGGCAGCTACCGCAAAGCTGGAGCCGCATCACTGGCGCCACCCTGCCGAACGCATGATGAGCACGTGTGTTGGCTCACAAGGGTAACGCGCGGTTGCCATGGATAAAGAAGGCAAGTGAGAGAGGAGTGGCTTTGGCAGATGCAGTGGCAGTTGTCGATCCAACTCGTGGCTCGAATGGCACAGAGAGAGAGAGAGAGAAAGCGACGTCGATCCGATTCTGGCGGATTAGGGTAAAAGAGGCCTGTGCGTCACTCCGCAATTTCGGGTGATTCTGCCGAAAAGCCGACCAAGCGTCGAAGGGACACGCTGCAGAGAAGGGACTCTGTCACAGCGGAGGGCTTGCTTGCTGAGCGAACACAGCATCACGTCCAGCTGCTACTCAAGGGCAGTGCACAAGCGGTTGGCAGAGAGGAGTCAAAAGTGACGTGCGCCGAGAACTTTTTGCGCTTCGCCTCGGTCGACAGCCGAGAAGGATTCAAGACATTGCGCGAGAGAGAGAGAGAGCTGCTGATCACTCTTGGGCTGCTCTGCTCCGAATGGGCGATCTCGCATTGCAAGCTGCACATCGGATCGAGGCGGCCCAGACTTGGCTTGCATGATAGGCACACAGCTCAAGGAACCAACAAAACGCCGTGTTGGGCCGAACGAAAGCACCGAGGAAGCGTTGGGTCAGACGTCAGGGTCGCATTCGACGCTGCGCTGGAAGAGTGCGGAGCTGCAGGATCTAATCGGAAAAAAAAAAAAAAAAAGAAAGCACGACTCACCACACGCTGAACACCATCTGCGAGCAGAGACGGTACTGCGGGGAACAAACGGATGCCGTTCGCTGGTAGGCGCATCTCGGCACCAGCGAGCGGGTGTGCGGCCGGGGAATCAGAACTTGCAACTCTATGTCGTTGGAACAGGCTCTAGATCTGCGGTCGGTGGGCCGGCCGGCTGCCTGGCTGGCTAGGAGAGCAAACGGTGACACATTGAAACGAGATGCGGACCAGATGCATCGAGAGAGAGGTCGCCGACGCTGGCAGCGCCAGAAGCAGTGTCTGCTGCCAAGGCAAGCAGAGAGACGGCGAGCAAGCGCTGTGTGTGTGCGTCTCTGCTGTTGTTTCGCATCTCGTTCCAGGTCGCAGCATCCGTACTTTCCCCGCGCGCACACTCGCTCAGAAGGCCTCTCTGCTCATTCACCGAAAATCAAAATCAAGATAAT